>PVKC010005798.1:0-32379 GCA_004027635.1 Crocidura indochinensis | reverse complement strand
CCTTCCTTCCTTCCTTCCTTCCTTCCTTCCTTCCTTCCTTCCTTCCTTCATTCCTTCCTTCCTTCCTTCCTTCCCACACTCTGTTGATGCTCAAGGGTTACTCCTGGCTCTGCACTCAGAAATTGCTCCTGGTTTGGGGTACCATATGAAATGCTGGGGGATCGAACCATGGTCTGTCCTAGATCAGCTGCGTGTAAGGCAAATGCCCTACTGCTGCGCTACTGTTCCGGCCTCACTTATTTTCTTTCTTAACACCACAACCATGACATATAGAATTAACCTGTGACTTTCCCCAATTTTGGCTGCTCTAAACCATTCTCCTCTCCAAGGTTAAAATATAAGAAGGCAAACTTTTCCACGTTGCTTTTGCTGACAATCTAGATGCACTTTAACTTTCCTAGAATGTCTCATAGACTTTCCTTCTCCACTTCTCAAATAATGATGCTATTCTTTTCTCGAGACAAATGCAATATTTCTTAATACACTGTGTGAATTTCACCTGTGCAGTGTGCATCAATAGTATAGTAAGAAGAGATTTCAGAGAGTCAGAGGCCTGGGATATGCCAGGTACAATTAACTTCTCAGTTCCTCAGAAGCCAGAGGTGTTCATGGATCTGCCCTGACCTGTGTAAACAGTGAATGGAAGTAAAAATTGCTACAGCAACTTACAGAGTTCTAATGACTTAAAAGTAATTTTTAACTAGTCTTAAATCTTTTCATGGAGAAGAACCTGCCAGGTCTCTATGAACAAAGTGTATTGGTTCAAGGATAGTCTACATTCAAGTCCCAAGTCAATCTTTGAAGCTTAGGTGGGAGAAGTGCAAGTTCATATCCAAAACACAGACAAAACTCCTCTTGTATGTGAGTTTATTGTCAGAACAAATGGGAGGACCTGACAAGTCTTAATTATTTTAAAGGCAATGAGGGATTGAGCAGGAGGTCATTTTTACCTTGGGCAGAATCATGCTGTGTGCATAATCTGCCCCAGTAGCCTGTCTCCTTGCCCATCTGCCTCTGCTCTGGGAGGTTGAGCCTTATTGTAAATAGAGCCTCCTTGCTCTCTGAAATCTGCATGTGACTTGACCAATGATAGCTCTTTTGGGAATCAGCAGCAAAGAAGCAAGAGAGCAGTATACTGATTCCACTGCCGCCTTCCATCTCTGGGTCATATCACATTGGTTAGGTCCCTCACAGCTCCCCTTGAAGCAGTCCTCTGTATTCAGTTAGAGATATTCAAATACTGGCCCTTTCCTTCTTTTGTCTCCTCAGAGCTGTGAAAGAGCACTTTCCCAAAGACTTCTCTACCTCTACTTTGTCTCTATATCAACTAACCTCTTTGTGTTATTGGTTCCCACTGAGACCCTCATAGACTCATCAATTCAGTGTCTCAGCTTCTTCATGATGTTCTCTGAACTAACTCCCTCAAGCCTTCCTCTAAACTCAAAGTTCTCATTCTTAATAACGATTTTTGTCATAGGGAGTACTATGAAATATTTCATCTATGACTATTAGTAACTGAAAGCTGAAGATAATTTAGGAGGAGATAGTTCATCAGTGAGGGATATATTCTCAGCACTAAAACCTGGGTTCAATGCTATTACCACATTGCTCACTGAGCATCCCTAGGTGTGGTCCAGGTGGATGCTAGAAACACTGACTGGAGCTGGAACTGTTATTCCAGACCCAAGCACTGAACTCTCTGGTCTGACTTGCAAAATATGCTGGGAGTAGTCCCTGGAACTCCCGATTACTGCTTAAGAATTTCCCACACAAATAACAACAATAACAAAAACACAATTTTTATGGATCTTGATATGTCCTTCTTTTGTGAGATCACAGGTAGAACAGGCACATCAAAATTAACTCCCCATATTTTTAGTCTGAGAAATGTTTTAAAGCATTACATTTTTTATTATATATTCTACTTCCAAATTATTTAATACAAAATATATGTGAAACAATATATTACATGATGTATAGCATATATTATACTATGTATATAGTATACATTATAATAAATATTATATTTTAAATAATGTATATATATTATATGTTATATAATATATATAGTATATATTATTCTATGTATATAGTATATGTTATTCTATATACTACTATATAATAGAATAATAAAACTTACACACATAAATATAATACTCACATACAAAAGCTATGCAATTATAAGATTTTCACCTACTATAAAATGTGTTACAAGTTTAGATATTGGGGAGACAGCTTAATTGGCTAAGTACATGCTTTTAGATATAGGAATCTCAGGTCTCTGGCATTGCATAGTCGCCTGAATCCTGCCATGAATAACTCCTGAGCAAAGAGCTGAGAGTAGCCCAGGAGCACTGCCAGATATGGCCCTCAAAGCAACACAAAAAGATATTTTGGAGATATCATAATGTGATAAATATGTTGGTCTTAAAATATTATAATGTGGAAAATATGCTTGCCTTAAAATTAAAAGTATTAGTTTTTCAGCAATATTATAATGTGAAAATATGATGGTATTGGAATTAATGGTATTCATAGTATGAATGCCATACAGCTTTTGGTTTGAGAAAACCTTTTTTTTTTTTTTTTTGGTTTTTGGGTCACACCCAGCAGTGCTCAGCGGTTACTCCTGGCTCCATGCTCAGAAATTGCTCCTGGCAGGCACAGGGGACCATATGGGGCACCAGGATTCGAACCAATGACCTTTTGCATGAAAGGTAAACGTCTTACCTCCATGCTATCTTCCGGGCCCCGAGAAACCCTTTTGGGATAAAAAATATCTCTGAAATAAATATATGGAACTTGATTTATTTTTTAATCCTGACTCATTCCATTGATAGTCAACAACATGTATAAAACCAAGCATTTTTTTTTCATTATTGCATAGTTCATCTGTTGGTAGATTTTTACCTTTCTGGCAGATAATTGCCCTTAATTTCTTCTTGAAACACGGACCTATAGTCCTAGCTTTACCCTAGACACTTGGTTACTATGTGGGTTCTGTGGCAAGATGCTGGCTAGGTGTTTTCTCTATTTTAGTCTCTGCTCACAACTCTGCAATTCCCCTGAGTTCCTTCTAGCCAGGTGTGGCCATATGAGATGCATCTAATAGAAAATGTCAGAAAACTGCGCTAATTTTCAGTTTGGTTCATAAAATTCTGTCTTCCCCGCTGTCTCCATTCATCTGATGGTAGGACTTAAACATTTGGGACAAGCTTAAAGGCTGCATGATGAAGATGTCACCAACCTATATATATGAATATATATATATATATATGAATACATGTCCTGTTACTGCTCTTGGAAATATTTTTGTTTGTATTTAAGCAACATCTGGAGATCTGGAGGTGTTTAGGATTTACCCCTGATTTTAATATATACACTCAAGGAATAATATTCCTGGAGATTCTTGGGGGACCATATGTGGATTGGCTATCAAACCTGAGTCAGCTACTTGAAAGACAAGTGCCTTTAGAATTCTATACAATCTATTCATCCCTTTCTTTTTTATTTGTTTGTTTTGGGACACACCTGGTGTCATTCTGGGGTTACTCCTGGCTCTGTGCTCAGAAGTCGCTTCTGGCAGGCATGGTGAGGGTGGTGGTGGGGCCATAAGGGATGCTGAGATTTGAACCATCTTCTGTTCCAATTAGCTGCTTGCAAGGCAAATGCCCTACCACTGTGCTCTCTCTCAGGCCATACCTTTGTTTTCAATGAGGGAGTACTCTATTTTTTTTTTTTTTTTTGGTTTTTGGGTCACACCTGGCAGTGCTCAGGGGTTACTCCTGGCTCCATGCTCAGAAATTGCTCCTGGCAGGCACGGGGAACCATATGGGGCACCGGGATTCGAACCGATGACCTTTTGCATGAAAGGCAAACGCCTTACCTCCATGCTATCTCCCGGGCCCCGAGGGAGTACTCTTAAGACTTTGAATGAGCAGAAAACATGTTTCTTGTGCTGGGGGCTGGAGCACAGTCCATGGTGAAGACAACACAGCACCTTGCTTCCTCTCAGCTCAGAACAGTCCTGTACTTCTACCCTTTTCATTTTTGAGTATTCCTCAGGTCCTAGTGGGTACTGACTGCTCCATAGAGCTAACTATCAAAACTCTTGTCAAATTGCAATTCATCTCAATGTCTCCAGATTTTGTTCTTTCATTTGAGGTCTGGGATTTTAATGAATTCCAGTTTCTAATCTTCTCTGTTTGTTTTTGGGTCACACCTGGAAGTGCTCAAGGCTTACTCTTGGCTGTGTGCTCAGGAATCAGTCCTCCTGGGGGTCAGAGGATCATATGGGATGCTAGGAATCTAATGTTGGAAGACTGTGTGCAAAGCAAGCGTCTTAACCACTGTACTAATATCCCACTCTCTTCCTGCTCTTTTTAAATATGCGTTGGGGATGGTAAATTAAGCAGTGCTCAGATGCCTAGATGACATTTCTGGTACTACTGAGCAAACTGGGCTCTATCATTCAATATTCTGACCAACTAATGTAAACTTTCTTGAGATCAGTGGTGCTGGGGGATACCCAACTTATCCTGACAGTGTTCAAAGGCAAGCAGAATTATGCTCAATGATACAAAGGGGAACATGTTGTGCTGGGGATAGAACTCAGGGTCTTGCTACATAAGGCATATGACCCTGGGGCTTGAGATACCTCCATGCACTTAATGGTCCAAATAGAATTTGGTGTTGAAAATTAACCTTAAATGTGCTTTCTATAATGAATTACTAGCTCTTGGGATAGTGAAGTTATTTCAGAATCTTCCTCATATTAGAGCACCCCAAGTAAGTCCTACCATTCAGACAAACCAAAGATAATGAAAATATTGAGAAAAACACATTTTCTTTTTAAAAAGCAAAAATAAAAATTATCCATGGAAGTGTTTATTTCATAGTGACATAAATTTTGTTCTTTTTTTTTTCAGAATAAATCTTCTAAAGTTTTCATAAGGTTAAGCTGGTGGTCTGGAAATCATTGGCTACATGACAGTGAGTTACTTGTTCCTTCTTGCCATATCTTTCATTTGTAATTAGTGAATAATAATAACAATAATAATCACAACAAGAATAGTAATATATGTTCTTAGGAAGAGACAAAGCAAGAGACTAAGACAGCATGTAATATATAGCAAGTTCACTAAATATGACTCCTTTAGCTATTTCATAGACTGGGGCATCTACATTTTGCTTTTAGTAAGTGTCAAGTTACAAGTTTGTTGAGTCTACAAACTACCCTGATAATCAGGGTAGTCAAACTACCCTGTCACACTGATAAATCAGTGTGTGACAAAGAACAAAGACAAAGAAGATAAATCAGGTCCAGTTCACTTATATGGAAGCTGAAAATGGTTCTTATACACTTTAGATATGAAACAAAGAAAAACTAAACAGAATATGACAGGCCAAATGAATCTGGTAAATTCTAATATATATATACCCTCTGTGACATTGCAAAAAAATCATTTACTAATCCCTGTTAAATGTAACAGCAATTTATTGTGAAAATTATAGTGTTCTCACTTCTTGGGAGGTAATATATAGAGTGGAAAGTACTATAAAATTTGGATCCCAACTTCTAACTCTTTATAACTCGGACATAGGCTATAGCTTTTCTGAACTGTTCTATCACTGTTTAATATGCAAAAATATATCTCCTCTCCCTCTAATAGGGAAGGGTTGCCATGCCTTCTTCAGGGTACCACTTTAAGAATGAAACTTGAGAATTTGTGTGTAAGAGTCATCCAGTGCATTACTTAGATATAAAAACACAGGGGCTACTGATTTCTGTCTCTCATATTAGCATTTCTTCTTTGTCCAAGAATCCAGCACTTTTTTGTAATAAGAAAATTTGGAAAATTAGAGCTGAATACAAGTCCTGTGCAAATACTGGCCTTTGGGAATATCTATGAAAACTGTGGTGTTCTGAGATTAGAGGACTGTGGAGGACAATAAGGGTCCTAATAAAATTACATTATTTCTACCCTTTTCAGAAGTCTCTCCTGCTCTTCTCCTGATTCTATGAACACACAGCATCCTGCACTTGATTCTAACTTTTTAACAAAGGCTGTATATAGTAGTAATTCGTATTCAAACGGGGCATCCCCACCTCAACCCCAATTCCTGAGCTCCCAGTCATCCAAATAGCCCATTTAGTTGTCCTGCAGTTTCCAACTTTAAATTTTAATGGGTTTGAAATCTTTATTGAGTTTTTTGCTTGGGGGCTTGTAAACTTTCACAGATTGCTGAACCCTCGTGACCTGTTCCAAAAAAGTTCAAATATGATGTGTGTGGTGTGCTTAGGTGCTGAACGAATGCAGCAGGAAAGAGCGGGGAGTTACTGAGGCCACACTGAGTACTTGCAAAGAGCTCCATGCAAACAAAGGCTGCAGCATAAAACTACACTTAAATGTTTCCTGCTAATACTCGGGAAAAGGAGTCTGAAGCTGTCTGTGCAATTGCAAACCAATGAAATTCCAGAGGGCTGCAAAGGGGAGGGATAAAGAAGGAACACATTTATTTAGGCAGCTACTAAGTACGAAGCACTTTGCTAGATGCCTGAATTACCAGGTGTCCATGTTAATTCTAATGTTGTTCTAATTGTGACCCCAGTTCTGCAAATAGAAAACTCTGGTTTAGAGAGAGACAGATGGCAATTTCAAGGTCTCACTCAGAACTGGAGTCCAGGCTAGGTTTACTTCCAAGGCTTTGTTCATTTCTAAAATTGAAAATGATTGAGATGAAGTTCAAAAATGACTCTACTCAAGCACAAAAGAGCCACTGTAGACATGAAGAAATCAATAGAGCACATATGGGAGACTGAGAGTGAGAAGCAGGAGCTATCAACTTAAAAGTACATCAGAGTCATGTATAGTTCTCTCTCTCTCTCTCTCTCTCTCTCTCACTCTCTCTCTCATACCTGATTTAGAAAGACTATTGCACTTTAAGAGAGCATTTCTGAACTCTAGTCCAGCCTTACAACCAAATACTTCTATGCTTTGTAGCTCCTTATTATCCTCTTTCACAAAAGATTTATGATCAGCTGATATTAATAAACTACAAACTTTGAAAACTTCAGAAATTCACCTCATTAATTGGCTTTAGCACAATCAGAAGCCTGCAAGGTTGGGCACTAAAGTCCCAAGTATCAAAAATTGACACTGTCTCCTCCAGAAAGCCAGCAAGCATTCTCCCTATACCTTCAATGCTTGAGGGAGAGGGACCAAGAAACAGAATATTTGGCAGGCACTGGCTTAAGAAGTGATGTTATGACAGTCTTAGTGTATGTGTGGGAGCATGGTCACTTGTGGTTACCCAATGTCTTCTTCTTTGGTTTTATTTTATATTACCAGTCCTGAGGATAGAGACCAAAAAAAAAAAATAAACTTGTATTCCCAGGATCCCTTGCAATTAATATACAGGTCTGAGGCTTGCATTCTACCATTTACATGTACTCTTAATTCAGTGTTAAGATGTGACAGGGATAGGGCACTTTGTAGGCTGGCAACTTTTGTGATAAACAGTTTTGATTTTTTTTTTCAGTGCTTCTCTCATTCAAGCAGGAATGACACTGGGGCTCATAGGCATGGCTATGATCATGATGTTTTCATAGAAATAGTCTCCTTGACCTGTATGGACCTTGTTTTAATTGATCTTGTTTTAAAGTTTGCCTCTGGTACTCCTAGAGAGTCTGAGAACAATTTAACATATTTTTTAAATATGTTTTACATGAACCAGCTACTGTGGGGGCTTGTATCTGAAACTCGAAACTCTGACCAGTACTGTCAAAATAAATGAGCAGATGATCCCAGGCTCAGGGCTGGGGTTCAAAGCATTACTAAGATTTTAACCTCTATCCTCCCAAGATTCTTGTCCTTGCCTTTTATCTTCCAGTTGGTTGCCTCTTGGTCATTGTCAGTGACCGAAACGAACAGCAATATCTCCCACCAGCACCTCTTTACACTTTGTGGTTGCAAGCAGAAAAGAAACTCATGGGGGGGAAAAAAAAAGAATTTGCTTATAGTAAGTGAACTAAATCAAAGATAAACTCTGTTTTGTTTGTTTTAAAGAAGCTTTTTCATAGTCTCTCCTAGTTTTTATTGATCAGTGCTGGACTTTAAGATGACCACCAATTTCAAAGAGAATATTTGACAAAGAAGAATTAGATCACCATTTATCAGCTCAGATCAGCTATAAAATATAGATAAAGGCTGAAAAAAATCTATTTTATGTTATATAGAAAGAAGGAAAAGGGCAAGCGACTGGAATGAGAGATATCTACTATCCACACCACATTTACATTCACACTTACTCTCCATATCCCCAGGTCAACTCACAGATGCTTCAGAACCTTCTAATAAATCTCTTGTCAGAAAGATATGAATTCATATCCTGGTTCTTTTCTAGGTAACAGTGTGTGAGCAGAACAGAATTTTCTCACTTCTCTTTGTTCACTTATAAAATGAAGACAGGATCACTACTGTCTTGAGAGCATTTATTGAGATGGGAGATCTTTATAGTTTATACTATTTCTAGTACATGAAAAATCATTACAATTTTAATTGAAAGAGGAGGGCTGTGGTAGAATGTTCTGACCCCCCATCATCCTTCCAAAGATGGTAGCTTGACAAAAGATGCAGGTAAACCAGTAGTTTTAGAATGTAACTCTTGTGGAATGGATGAAAAGGAAAGGTGTTGGCTACACCTGTGTTTACAGGTATATTGGAATAGAATATCACATTTACTACTTTATGTTTCCCTTTACAGGACAAGAACCCGAGACTTAGGGATGTTCATGATGTAATGGAGGACATCTTGGGTTAGTCATGGGGAAAATTGTAGGTCTAAGTCTAATAAGTTTCTTTGTGTTCTAGTTAGCTCCTGGAATAAGGTCAAGAAGGTTAAAAGTAGTATAATGAATAAGATTGTAACCACAGTGTTTAAATAAAGTGATTAATAAAAAAGTGTATGCTAACCATAAAGGTTGTAAATCTGGAGAAAGCCTAGAAATGTATGCTGGCTATCTTTACTTTGAACAAGACTGACTTGCAGAATAGTGATTTTATTTAACCATTTTAGGTTCCAGAGATTGAAAACGAGGGTCTATTGTGGGAGAACAAATTTTCAATAGCAAAAGGGAAACTCTGCAAAGTTATGGAAATGAGTGACCTTGTTGAGAAGTGATGTTCAATCCTTATAGTGCACTAGGAAGTCCTCGTCTCCTGCAGAGAGGATATGTGCTTTGGATGGAGACAAAGAGGTCATGCTGGAGGAATCTGAGAACTTTATCTCAAGATTTTTTGTGAGTGGTTGGGGCCGGGTTATGCCAGTCTTGAGAAGATTCTGTGGTGGATGGAATATATCCTGCCAGGCAGGAAGAACTTTTGAACCTATACATGTGTCCTGGAGAACAGTAGGTTGGAGGCTCTGTCCTTCCCTGTTTTGCTGGAAAAAGGCTGCAGATCTTTTGGATACACTCTTTTCCCTGGGGCTTTAGTAGGAGTATTTTTCTCAGGAAAAAAAAATCACAAACAAAAAGACCCAGACCATTCTCAGACAATTCATCTCAGTAATGCCACCACCTAAGTAAGGGTCGAGGCCAAGAGAAACCAAAGCGTCCTATCTTCCCTCTTCTCCCCAACATGACATAGATTAAGAGCTTATTTTTCAATATCCTTTGATGCATTTTTAAGCATTTACCCCGAGGCTTATTTTTCTTTTTTTCTATCTCTCTTTTGTTCTCCCAACTTCTAGACAGCTGATTAAAATTCTGGTTAAGTTGAAATACTCTTTCAAATCAGACCATTCAGAATCAAGCAAAAAGCAGTGAACTTACTAGAGACCTTACACTTTTGATTCATCTTTAATTAATTCTTCACTTTAATTTCCAAAGCTACCTTTAAAACCAGAGTCGTGCTTTCAAACTTCCAACTCATTTCCTTGTCATTCTGAAGAGCAAGATAGTATGAATTTGTCTTGATAGTTGTTCTGAAATGTGTATAATTTAGAAGACAACTGTCTTCTACAAGACCTAATACAAATCAGCTGGGAGAAAGCTATTATAATATAGGGTAAAATAATACTGTGCCATATTGACATTAATTTATCTTTGTTACTTAACTTAATGACTTTAAGTAATTTTTTGGTGTGCTACATGGCTGAAAATGTGGATTATAATTTAATATCTAATGTTGAGTAAAGAAAAGCCACTGGAAGCACCTTATTGATAAAATAACAGCCAGGGTAAGGCCATAGAAAAGGATACAAAGATGATTAATGCAACCTTCCTTTCCTATTTGCAGTTCATTGAGTCACTGTCTTCTCCTGGTGACCAAGTGAAAATTAAAGCATTCAGAGCAGAGCTTGGGGTTCAGCATCATTAGAAGAAGAGAAATGGGTGCCTTGATGAACCTGACTGCAGAAATCTATAGAGCACAGCTTAATCAGCCTCTACATTGATCTTAGATGCTCAGAGGTAGGATTAAGATGGAACATATCTTTTGGATGCATATTCTTTCCCTTTGAAAAGCAGCATATGAAATATGAGAATGATTTAGAGATTATCCCACACTTACATTTCATGAAGTGAAATTGTACCTAGCACTTTTCAGGTTTACCTGGAAAGTGAGGAGGAAAATGGATACTCTTGAGCGATCTGCCTCTTTCTTGGATTCTCTAAAGCACATTCCCCAAAAAAACCATCATCTGTGAAATAACGATTATGTAGAAAAAGGGAAATTGCTTTCTGTCCAAATGATAATGATAATACTGTTGGGTCACCAATGCTACACTTTCTTTTCAGCTGTAGGTTCAGAAATAGCAGTAGAGAGTCAGAGAGTGTATAATAAAGAAGGCACTTGCTTTGCACATAGCCGACCTAGATTCTATCTTTGACACTGCATATGGTTCTCTGATATCAACAGCAGTGATCCCTGAAAACAGAGCTGGGGGTCAATTCGGAACACTACAAGATGTGACCATAAAGAAAAATAAAACATAACACCACCTCCCTTAATAGTAGTGAATCTACACATCGGGACTTGCCTAGGACTGGGAGAAATCTCCTTCTATCTCTTATTCTTTGGGAAGGGTAGCTGGCAGGTAAGGCTGGTAGGCGTTGGGGGTCAGATAAATTTGATATGACACCTTGTTTCTTCACGATGATAAAATAAATTGGAACAAGAAAAGATCATGGAAAACACAGACAATGGCAATTATTCTAGTTTGAAGAAAAGTAGACTAGTGGGAAAAAGTAGAAGCAGAGGGTCAGGATAACTCAGTTCCCATTCCTTCATTGACTATAAGGAGGTGTCCAGAGCTAAGTTGGAAGGAAACTGCCCAAGGTTCCACAATGAATGGAAGTATGAGAGGTGTGCTAAACCCTTTTTAGATATGCTAAATTCTTAACTTAAAAATTATGTTAGATTTTACTTTTTACAGGTAGCATGTGATGGGGCTCACAGAATAGCACTAAGAACAGTCTGATCGTGTAACCTAATTCTCTGAAGAGTTGTAGACTATAACACCTTATAGTTGAATTTCAGCTTCTGAGACAGGGAGTGTATTTATTTCTGGGATAAAATCAGTTCTAACATAAGATTTGAAACAAATAATAATTGAATATTCAATTATGAATGCTAATAATGGGGACCTTTAGGGGAAAGTGGAAAGATTTAACTGGAAGTTGGGACTGTGCTTGGAAGAAGTCACTGCCCTTGATTCACACTTTTTTGAGTCAGAATTTACTTTGGGGTCCTTCAGAAGTAAAACAACATGGCAATAATATGTCAAATAGTTTTTCTTACTATGTTTTAGTATTGCTGGCAATCAGTACCGGGCTTCCTAGTCTACTAAGCCATGAGTCTGGCATAGATAAAGCAATCACAAGGAAGATAAGGCATAATTAGGCTTCTAAGAAAGGTATTTTTTTCTGCTGTTTCCCTTCAGTTCAGTAAAATAAACATTCATATTATACTTCTGAAGTTCTGGTACAAGGTTGGAGAGGTTAACAAGCAAAGTTCCTAAAACTATTGCAGGCACTTCTTTGTAAGTCAGCCATTTAAGTACTTCAATGGGAAATGCTAGTACTGTGTCACCAGGGTATAATCCACAGAAAGCTATAGAGTAGTGAGAACTTCTAGATCATATCACCCTTGAGCTTGAAGGCAGATAAGAATTAGCTACAGAAAAGTGGGTAGAAGCAAGAGCACTAATAATGTCATGTAGCTTGTGAGAATGGTGACTAAATCCTGAGGATGAGGAGAGATAGAAAGAATAACATGAGAGACATGGAAGCCTAGTCACCAACAATACATCTCCCAGCAATACATTTCAATATGCCTTTTTTTTACTCAACACCTGGAAAGGGAGCATGAGAAGAAAACAGAGTGTCTATAGTTTTAGTTCACTTTGCCAATAATATAGGCCATTCTTTCTGTAGGCTGAAGTTTGGCCTACCATCTGTCACCTGCCATTCTGCTAATCAAGGATACTGCATACTCCAGAATAAAATGACAATGACTACTCCTGGGATATTTCTTCCCAAGACTCTATGAACCTTTTACAACTCCAGGTGATGCTCTCTAGATCAATAATTTTTCAACATTTTTATACTTGTTGATAAGTTCATTAACTTTTTTTATGAATTAGAATCGACCACAGGCCTGAGATTGAAAGCCACTGTCATAAAATAACTTTGCAAAAAGACCAGGAATAGCACCCAGGATAAGAGGGTGCCTTAATAAAGTAAGATTTGGGTGTGTATTCTATGACTAGATAGAGGACATCTCTGATAAGCCTGGCCCAATGTGTACAGAATCCTGGTTTTAATTGCCAGCATCTTAAAACCTCACCAGCATGGTTGTAATCTTAGTGATTTACAACACAGATGGGAATACAATGAATTCATGCCTTGTAAATACAAACAAAAAGCCAGACTCTGATAATCTATTTCATAATGTATAGAAATACTGAATCCCTGTATTATATACTTTAAACACATATAAATCTGTCACTTATTATGTAATAGAGGCAAAGGAAGGGAGGATGGATTCTCCCTTTGCAAAGTTAAAGGGATAAAAAAACTATGTACATGCAGACTGAGGAGGTAGCATGAGGGCAAAACTTGAGGTACATGGGAAGCTCAGATCTTCACACTAGCTTTCATGAGCCCTCTTATCATCCTGTTTATCTCTTCTAGGTAGAAAAACACTTCGAAGGGAAAATGTATGGATCCATTCATTCACTAGTAACTTGATCAAGAACATTCCAAGGCATTAAAAATTGGGCATGTGAAAATGATGTTATAACACATGTGCTAAATGGTATGCAACTATGTAGTAAAAAGTGAGGCCATTGGAGGTATATGGCAGGGAGGGTTCAACTGAGGCTGAAAATATTCCCCCAATGTGCATATTCTTGAATATGAAAAGAAACAAGGTCCTGATGTTTCAAATTCCTAGTGCAAATATGTTAGTCATTTCATTGGGTAGTTTACCCAGGAAATAATAATTCTCATCAGAGAGAAAAGGAATAAGGAAGGAATAAATGAAGAGAGAAAGATGGAGAGAGAAAGACAGAGAGATAGAAGAGAAGATGGGTTATGAAGCTGAGAAGAACTAAAACGAACTCTAAAGTGAGAACACTTATGTCAGAATAAGTGTTATAACATGTCTACTGGTTTAGGATAGAGTGCAGCTACACACCTAGGGATAAAGTCATAGAAAGATTATGATTAGTACTGGGTAAGAAATAAGAAAGTCAAACTGTCTACGGTAGAAGCAGACTGGAGGTGGGGACCAGAGGGAAACTAGGGACACTAGTGGTAGAAAATGTACACTGATGAAGGGATAGTTTCTGGAACACTGTATGAATGAAACTCAACCATGAAAAACTCTATCTGTGTTTGTCACAGTGATTCAATACAAAAAAATTGTGCCTTGTAAGTACATCTGTTCAAATATGAGAATAAAAGAAATTTAATATATTAAATATAGCTACATGTGAAACTTATTTGTAACTATTTGTCTTCATTTCATTGTTATTCAAAACTTATTGTTTATAATTTATTGTCCACAGAAGGCTACATTTTAAGGCTTTTTATCCACACAATTGTCTACCAGAAATTCATTATAATATTGTGATTAAGTACAAATATGGATGATGAAAGGGTCTGCATAGTCATAGGATTTGAAATTTTTAAGTAAAATTTATCATCACCGATTTAAAAATCAGGTATAAGTTGTCTTGTTGCATTTTGCTTTTTCAATATATAATTAATCATTGTATTTAACACTCTTATGAAGTTGATAGTGCAGATATTAATGACCATCAGCTTGCATCCACCCACCAATACATCAAGTTTACAAATATTTATCAACAGATTGTAAAATAAATGTAAACCCCAGAGAGCTGATATGCTCTGAGACAACAGAAGAAACCCACACCAAATAGGAATTAAGGCTTCTGGCTCTGGATTCTGAATTTGGGCCATTTCTGAGTCTTGGTTCTAGTCTAGGTCTTTTAGTTATATCATCTAGATGCCACTGATGATATACAATATTGCAGGACAGAGCCTGATGGAAACTGTACCTTCTAAATCAACTTGCATTCAGTCACACACAAACACATATCTGCTGTGGCTTCAGAAATCTTGAGAAATGTCTGAGACTGTGTACTAACTCAATTATAGGGGATGGGACTGCTTAATTGCTGCAAGGAACTTAATGCAGCTATTACTCAGAGTGAAAGAGCTGTGTTTCTTATTTTCTTCTACAACTGACTGACAATTATTTTCAGGAATGACTTGATATATTATCAAAACTTCCGATGAAATTCAAAAAGACTTTCCACAAGGGAGCAAATAAATGCCCTCCCTTTACATAGCAAACATCTTTACATATAAAAATCTGTACTTCTCTGACACTAGAGGTTTGGAAAAACTTCCAGTTCTGCTAAAAGTACCTATAGATTAGCTTTTTGGAATCTTTTGGATCCTAATTTTGTCTTTCCCTTCTCTCTTCTTTCCCTAGAAAGGTGGATCATTCCACCTCATCTGCCACCACCTTTGCAGCTCTCTATGCATAATAAAATTGTTTTGTTTTTATTTCTTGTCTCCCCTCCCCCCATTACTTAACATAGTGACTGGCAGTAAACAAGATTCAAAAACATTTGTTGGAGGCAGACATAACTGCAAGATATCAGGAATTTACAAACCTTGTGACACATTCATTGGTTAGTAAAAGAAGCAAGAGGCTTTGCGCATATCAAATGCTTTCTTACCAAACAGAAACCATTGTGATTTAAAAATATGTTTTACAGAAAAACATGTAAATGTAAACATGTAAATGATGTAAAAATCATTGTTCAGTTTATCAGACATAAGGTCCAGAAGCTTGCTGAGATTGAGGTATAAAGAGGAATGAAAGGGGCCCAGGAGGAATTTATACTTTGGTAGAAAGAGGCTGCCTATTCAGGATCTAAATGAAAAGGAAACCTGAAACCAAAAAATCAGAAAAATTCAAAAATTCTATTGCTATGATTCGAGCAAGTAATTCGTGTGACAATCCAATCTGGGAATTCACAACATACTACTAGTCAACAAACAATGGGGATCATACACTTCTGCTAACTTTTGCTAAAGTGTTGGATTTAGTGAGTGTGGTGGGTTGCCTGATCTCTGCTATGTAACTTACTTCCTACACTAACCCTAGGGAGTAGAAACATGAATATTTGTGCAGATAAAAACCTATGATCAAGGAAATAACATACACAGAGTTTTAAGGATGATGAAAACTAGCTTTGGGTTCTAGCAGGAGAGGGCCTGAATCAGAAGAGGGTGTGGGCCTATAACTAACAGTGTGATCTTGGACAAATCACGCTAAGTTGTAGAATTTTCACCAGTAATAAGAGCTTATGAGAGAACAGACCTCACTACTGAGGTATTATCAACACAATTCCCAGTACCCCTGAGCGCTATGTCTTTAGTTCAAGGCCACATGGATCAAAGCAGGATTTTCTCTCTCTTTGTGAATTTCTGAAGCACATGTTCTTCCATGCTTAATGCCTTTCTCGGTATGCTGGATACATATATTCATTACATGTCTGATAGTAGGGGAAAAGCAGAAGGTAATTTTTCTTATAAGATTATAGATAATTAGAATATTTATGTCCTAATTTGAAGTCTAGTACAACTGAAGTGCTTGCACGCTTGCATTTGTGTATGTGTATGTGTGTGTGTGTGTGTGTGTGTGTGTGTTGTGCATGCTCTGTGCCACACTCACTTGGTTGTTATATGATGATTCCTTACAGGCTGCAAGACAAAACTAATACATGAGAAACAAAGGAAAGGGAAATAGAAAATGTGAGTTCTCTCCTGTAATTTAGATTATGGAGTGGTTCAGAAACTGAGGAGAGAAAGGATGTTTTATTTCAGTGTTTGAATATACAGGGTGTGCATTTCCTTGGGACACAGAAATACAGAGAAAGATATAAATGGGAATGACATTTGAAAAGGCATGTCAACAGGAACTGATTCCACAGCAGAGAGAAGTGTTGAACATGGACCTCTCAAAAATTTCTAACCCCCTAGATGTGTGGCTCTTATTCCAGTTATCTTAAACCAAGTACCTGTAGAGGCAGAACTCAGAGAAAATAATAAACTCATGAATTACCTGGAGCAACAGTACAGCAGGTTGGGTACTTGCATGCAGCTGACCTGGGTTTGATTTCTGGCATCTGGTCCTTTGAGCACCTCCAGTAATAATTTCCAAGTACAGAACCAAGAGCAGTCCTGAGCACTACCAGGAATGCCCCCTCCCACCACCAAAAAAGAAAGTAAAGCAGAGTTTAGTCCATTCCTTGAGACCTAGGTGGTTGCTCAGAAAAAAAGCTAAATTTATACTTGCAGGGGCTGGAGAGATAGCACAGCAGTAGGGCATTTGCCTTCCACACAGCAGTCCAGGAATGGAACTGGGATCAATTTCTGGCATCCCATATGGTCCCCTGAGCCTGCTAGGAGCAATTTCTGAGCACAGAGCCAGGAGTAACTCCTGAGTGCCGCCAGGTGTGGCCCCAAAACAAAAAAAAATTGTAGTTGTAGTGCTAAGTGGGACAAATAATAGTAAACTTAATTTCTATCATCCCAGATAGCCAGCCAGGGTCCTGCTTTCCTGGAGAGAATTGTATCTTCTATGTTCCAGACCCTCCTTTCTTCATCTCTCAGACCTTCGTTATCTTAGTTCTTTCCCCTTTTTTAATAGCAGCGAAAACCAAGATATTCCCTTGTCTCAACACAAAGTCTTCACTATTATGTTGAGTGAAATAAGTCAGAGGGAGAGAGATAGTCACAGAGTACTCTTAGTCATCTATGGGTTTTAAGAAAAATAAATGACATTATTGTAATAATGCCCAGAGACAATAGAGATTAGGGTTGAAAGGACTGGTTCACTATATGAAGCTCACTACAAAGAATGTTGAGTACATTAGAGAAATAACTACACTGACAACTATGGTGACAATGTCAATGAGTGAGAGAAGTAGAAGGCCTGTCTTGAATACAGTTTAGATGGGGGAGGGAGATTGGGGACATTGATGGTGGAAATGTTGCACTGGTGAAGGTTTTTTTTTTAATTAAAAATAATAAAAAAAGTATGAAGTTTTCAGCTTTTTTTTTTGTTTGTTTGTTTTTGGGCCACACCCAGTGACGCTCAGGAGTTACTCCTGGCTATGCACTCAGAAGTTGCCCCTGGCCTGGGGGACCATATGGGGCATGGGGGATCGAACCGCAGCCGGTCCAAGGCTAGCTCGCGTAAGGAAGGCACATTACCTCTAGCGCCACCGCCCGGCCCCGAAGTTTTCAGCTTATATGACATTTATACAGACCAATCTATGTGACTTTATAGTTCTCAACACTATGGAATTTTACAGACCCCTTTCTTGTTTCCTGGATTCCATGCCATTGTGAAGATCTCTACCTCTTATAGCATGTCCTTTATTAAATAAACCACCAGCACAGAATTTATCTTCTTTGCTGGTAAACATTTGCTTTAATGGTACTTTTGGTACTATTTCTGGTATAGATTTTTGTGGGAGAATGTGACCTGAATGTGAGAAGACAAGCCTACAAAGCAGCCTCCGGAAATTAAAATAAATAGCAATATATACATGCAGCGTTTCAAAGGAAATTGGATGAGGAAGTGGTTCAATGCACCTTGGTTAGTCTTCAAAATTGCCCAGTAAATAGAAGCAGAAGCACTCTCTAGGCAAAGAACACAGTATGAATTGCTTTATTATTTTGGCTACAACATCAAATGACATGAGCAGCATGTAGCAGAAAACATGGACTTGACCAGCTTAAATTGGAGGGAATTTATTATACCACAGAGCAAACTGTCCATAGGTAAGAATGCTATCCAGGCAGGATATATCTGGTCTGAGCAACCCCACTAGTGAGTCTGTCTTTCTTTGTGGATTTTGTTCCTTCAGAAGTTATAGGAATCACATTATGGTATGCATCAAGTACAGAATAAGTACTAGATGATTGCCTCCCCTTGTGCTTCTTTTGAAGAGCACACTGGAGATCATTTCTTTATGTGCACTGAGATTTTTTTCCTCATTGTCCTGGGCACAGTTATGTACCTTTCTATAAGTTAGCTACTGACAAGAGTATGTGATTATATTAGACTAGTTAGAGCTTGTCCCTTGAGTGGTCTTGTTTTCTGAAAGATGCTAACTGAACAAAATTAATGGTACATCAATGAACAGGAGGAGAGCAGGTTGGAAGTAGAAAGCTAATCAGGTCTATTCTTTATTGATTCTACATAAGATGACTTTTTATTTTAAAAGAGAAATAGCAAAAGACAACCAAAGTATACTTAGGATAGGACCAGGATGAGGGAGTTAGACTGATTCTGAGCAAACGATGATAGCTTCAGATAATATGACACAAGTATGAAGATAATTAAGAGATTTAAAGAGTCTGTTTCCTATGATCTACAACAGAAATAGCAGTAGATTGATGATATATTTACCTGTGTATGTAACCATGTCCATGATTTAGCACTGTCTTATCCTTTGCCAACTTTGTGTCCACTCTAGAATGTGAGCAGTGTTAGAAAAGATGGTCATAATATGTACTCTGTGAAGTTTTATAGTGGTTGGTTGTTATCAGGTTTGCTTGTTGGAAACACATTCCCATAATGATAAGACATCAATGGCATGAAACTCATACTCTCTTTCCCTTCTTTCTCGTTCTTTCTCTTTCTCGCTCCCTCACATACTCATAACTAAATACTTTTCATGCATGTTTAACCAATTTTGCTTTTAGTAAAAGCCACATCAATAAATCAATAAGTAATTAAAATTGAAGCATTCAGTATGAGAAGAATAACAGCATCTAGAACCATTAACCTAATTTCCTGCAGCTGGCTTTTAGCTTTTACAAATAAACAAATGAAAGACAAGCAAGAATTAATTTTTATTACAGAAAAAAAGACAGCACATGGGTTGCAAATGGGTTCTATGTAGATGTGGGATGAGTGAACAGACTTGTTGAGTTACCTGCAGGTAAAAAACACGATTTAGACCTACTACAGAAAGTCCATTGTGCATGTAATGAAGCCAGGATAGATGATGATACTGGAATGGCAGCTAAATAGATAAGTGAAAGTGAATCCCAAGGTGTGCCTAAGAAGTGGACTACAGAAATATTTGCAGTATTCTATGTCTTGAAGTCAACAAGGAAACTTTAATCATCTGGTATATTCTTCATAGGTATACTAGAAGAACTACAGTTCGTTACCATGGGAGGAGACCATTCTCTTAAGAAGAGGTGGACAATCAATAATGATGGTATTAATTTTTTGTAATAAAAAATATCACGGGGATGGAGTAGGTGCAATATTATTTACTTTGGGAAACACTGAAACACTGGATACTATTCTATTTTTGGCAATACTATACCTCACTTGAAAGTAAGAAACATTTAAGAGTATATACATTCTTTAGAACATTTCCTTAAAGAATATGAACATACTAAAATAATCTTTTTTACAGCAGGATTGGGTGGAGTGAAAGAAAGAAGAAAATTAGTCAGGAAGTTATTGTTTTATGAGTTTTCATGATTGGGATCGCCCCAGTTGTGAGATGTTAGAGACAGTAAATTCACAATAGCATGCACATATTCATTGCTGAATTGATCACTTATAAAATCAGTCCCCATTCAAAATCAGTTGCTACTTAACACTAAAGGCTCATTCAATGTCATTGCACATCTTTCAAAAAATAGTCTTGGAAAATTTTGCAAGTGGGTTAGAAGGAAAATATGCATGTTTTTTTTTTCTAAATGGAAGATTTCACCAAGTTTGAAAAAGGGCTTGTTGAAGAAAGGCTAGAATCACATGAAGAATTAATGACAAATGATGACACAGAAACACAATGGCAGTATTTGAAGAGTAGGAAGCCTCAAGCATAACAGTTTGGGTATTATAGGAGAAAATACCAAACTGAAGAAGTGAGGAAATATTCATAAAATCCTTGAATTTTGCAAAAAATATTCCCTCTTTATGATTATGCTGCGAATGTCAAAACTTAAAGGGTGAGAGATGTTGCAAAAATTACATGATTTTGCTTAGAAAAAAAAGAAAAAGAGGGAAAGACCAAACAGAACTCTCACATATATATGTATCTACGTGTGTGTATATATATGTATCTACACACATATATAAATATATATAATATATGCATATAAATGAATAACAATTTTAGCTATACATTGAATCAAGAGTTTCCAAGTTTACTTGCCCTACTGCCATCCTTTCAGGAAAGAAGAATCACTCAGCAAACCCCTTCCCTGCCTCCCCACATCTATTCTGTTAAAAGAAGAAACAGAAAACCCTCCTCCAAATGCACCTGGACCACTATTGTCCCTGCTAGATCATTCTAGTATTGGGAAATGCTGACCTAAATTATTTCCCATTTCAGTAAGCATACTCCTTTGCAACATTTTTCATGATAAAAGTCAAGTCGAAACACTTTTTCATTTCTTTACAAAGAAATTTTGGGCCTTGTTTTTTAGGAACTTCACTTTAAATGAACTGTTTCAGGAATGAAATCAGATGGAATTTCAGCCAATGTTCTTTTTTGTCAGGTACATGACCTCAGAGAAGATAAGAAAAGCCCAGTCTGAGGCCACCTGGTATGGACTATACAGCTATATCCTTGGGGTAGTTTAAAATTTTTCATAGACATTTTGCTCCTCATTTCTTTGTAAAGCAGTCTCACTTCTCTCTTTAGTGTGGGATGGATTTAGTGACTCATTTTTAACAAATAGAATAAAACAGACGTTGATGGTGGGTGTGTGCCGGGTTGAAAAGCATTCTGGTCCCCAAAACAAAACAAAAAATTTTTTGAGTCCTTTCATGAGACTTTGAAACTCAGAATTTGACTTTATTTGGATCAAGATCTTTGCAGGTGCAATCAATTAAGAGAAAATCACAGGGAATAAAGGTAAACATTCAGTCAATGACTTAGGTTCTCATCAGAAGAGAAAACAGATATACAGAGAGAAAAGGCTATGTGGAAGCAAAGGCAGAAATTGGGGCATCTCTAAATAAAGAATGCTGAGGCTTGTTAGCAGTTCTTGGAGTGCAGGTGAAGCAGCAGGAAGGATGAGTTCCCTAGGGCAGGGGTCCTCAAACTTTTTAAATAGGAGGCCAGTTTCTATCCCTCAGACTGTTGGAGCTCCAGACTATAGTATTTTCTTTTTTAAAAACAATGATTGAAGCCTTTTGCACACTGAACTTTTCTTATTCCGAAGTAAAAAAAAAATACAAGAGCAAATGCAATATTTAATATGAAGAGCAAGTAAAGTTAAATGTACAAACTCACCACTATTTCATTGAGAACTATGGGTCTGCTTAGCAGGCTCATAATTTGAAAACCCCTCACTAGGTCTGAAAGGAGAAGTTGGGAGATAGAGAGAAGGAGGGGAGTTGGACAATTTGCTACACATTCCACACAGGTGTACTGCAGGCCCAGGAATAGTTATCTGCTAAGCAGGATAGGCAGCAGTGATTAAAAAAAAACACAGTGGAACTGGATAAATGTTTTTAGCAGGCTGCATATGGCCTATGGGCAGTAGATTGAGGAACCCTGCCCTAGAGTCTTCAGAGAACACTGTCTACCTCACATGTAGATTTTTGAGAGATTATTGTCTCTCACAAATGGGAGACACTATAGTTTCAACCCTCTCAGTTTGTGGTGCTTAGCTATGGAAGCCACTGGAATGTACCCCAAGGAATGACTGCACAGCGTTAGAAAAGGCATGGCATTCAATCTTGGCTTATTCCCTCCTGAAGTTCTCTCTCACTCTAGTGGAAGTCGGCTGTCAAGCCAGGAAGATAGTCTATGCAGAGGACTCGGTGAGAACCTTGTCTCAAGAATCCTGTGGATGAGACCATGTCAGTGAATGTTCCAGCCCAGTCAAGCCTTTTCAGGATTCCAGTCCCATGTCTACTACTTTATGATCTTGAGAAACAACTAGCAACCTGGAGAAACCAAGTAAGCAGCTTTTACAATTCTTACCCTAAAAAAACTAGGAAATAATAAATATTGTTTTAAAGCACCAAGCCTTGATAATTTTTTATGCAGCAGCCACAAATACTTTGGTCCCTTCTGATCAAATTTTCCATCTGCTAAAATTTCTGAGGACCCAACTACAATCAAAACACATTTCACACTTGTGAACAGAGATTTCTCCTCCCCAGGCTATTATAATTTTTCATAACTTCATTTCCACTGCTTTCCACTTCCTATGTCTTAAAGATTAAAAAGTGTGCTTCTTTCTTCCAGAGAACTCTCTCTCATAAAGCTCTATCATCTCTGAGATGTACAATTCTAAATAAGAGGTGGTTGCTATGCGCATAAATGAGATTTATAAGTTTTATTACCATAGATATTTCAGAAATGATCTGAAGCTCTACATACCCTTGGCTGTAGATTCCAAGGTGAAATTCTCTCTTGAGAACTTCCCAGGATGTTTAAAGGGGGTGCACACAGAGGGGTCACCCTTTGGTCTCTCTGGTTGCTCAGAAAGCTCAATGAAGGCTTATCTGATG
The DNA here is from genome assembly GCA_004027635.1 of Crocidura indochinensis. Taxonomy (NCBI): domain Eukaryota; kingdom Metazoa; phylum Chordata; class Mammalia; order Eulipotyphla; family Soricidae; genus Crocidura; species Crocidura indochinensis. Next base: position 9,265 of record PVKC010005798.1, on the reverse strand, counting down.
CTAGCAGCTCTACTGTTGAACACATATATGAGGCATGGAGCAGAAAAAAATTAACCACTACTAGAAGGTGAAACAGAGCCACTGAGTTGGGCCCTGGTTCAATTTTAGAAGAATTATCAAGTATTTGCTGTGCACCAGACACAGGAAATTAGGTCCTGGGCAGACAAGGGAGAATCAGATAAGGGTTCATCATTGTACATGAGGGAGATGAATCCATAACAAAGGATAATTACATTGTCCCATAGTAAGGGCCAGAATGGAATTAGGTACAAAGTTCAATAGAGACTGAGAAGAAATGAGAGGAACCAGTCAAATTGTTTTGTGTTCTAGAATTTGTTATTTGCCTGCAGGTTGGTTCACCACTGTATCTTGTATGTAGCCAACTTTCAAGGTAAGAAATGTTTTCAAGGGGTCAGAGAGAAAGTATGGCAGGCAAGGCAATTGCTTTGCACATGGATGACCCGAGTTTGACCCTCAATATCCTCACATGGTCCCCTGAACCCACCAAGAGTAATTCTTGAGTGAAAAGATAGGAGTACCACATGAGCACCACTAGGTGTGCCCCCACTCCCCAAAACAAAACAAAATAAAACAAACTTTTAAAAAAATCTTCCTAAGGCTAAAAGAGGAGGAGTGGAAATGACAGTAGAATGAGACCACTTCCATGTTTGCCTCATGCCCCTTGTACAAATGAAAGCACACTAATGATTGCCTGTCCGTGGTAACTTTGCACCAGAGCTGCCTATGCTCAGAGATGCCAATGATTTTTATATCAGGTGCTGGGCCGTGCCTTAGGAATCTTAGCTCAGTAATTGTTAACAATCTGAAGAATTAGGTACTATGCTCTCCATTAAACAAAGAGATAGAGGCATAACTAGGAATAGACTGAATAAAAACTTGGGCAATCTGTCTCAACAATGACTTCATGTTACTCTCTTAATTATCCCAAATGTTAGCATAAAGGATGTTAATTCTATTTGGGGGGTAGTAGATTTGGACTACATCTAGCTTTGTGCTCAGGGTTTACTCCTGACCTTGTGTGCACAGGAATCACTTCTAGTATGTTTAGGGAACCATGTGTGGTACTAGGGATTGAACCAGTGTTAGCTGCATGCAAGGCAAGCTCCTAAACCTGATACTATGTCACTGGCTTATAGAATGTTTACTCAAGGCAGAATTCTAAGCCTCTTAAACACATTATACAGATTTAGCACTGATACCAACATAAGACTGATTTGTGTTTGAGCTCAGTAAATATGTTTTTTAAAGTAAATAAAAGAAAGCAGACTCAACTGTTTTTTGAGTTTTATGATCGTGCCCTAAAATGATCAGACAGCCAATAGCTGGCTCAGATCAATGCATCACTATGTATATTTTAAGTCTAAGTAAAATTCACTGTAATATTTTGGAATGCAGTTAACTAGGCATGTTCATAAGTGCATAATGGGAATGGTAGATCAGTTGGCTATTGACGAATATGGGCAGTTCAGTGTTCTATAATAAACCTGGAACTCTGCTATGAAAGTCTGGCTGCTGGCCAGGGATTCTCTGTAGCTCATCATGGATTTGCTTTAAATGGAAGCTGCCAAGGAAAAGATTCTAAATTTCAAGTCAGCTGTACTCCACCAACCCTTCTTTCCTTAATCTAAGAAATAATTCTATAGGTAGATAAAATTCTTAACCCATCCAAAAATAATATAATCAGATATAAAGTATTTTCCCTCTCGGGTACATCCCTCCAGAGCATAAATGAAGCTTTTCCTTTCTAAATATTCTCTGCCTTTTTGGTAGCTTAAAGTTGGTTTCATGAGTAGGAATTGTATTCATTGGGGACGGTGAATAGACTTGAGGATAGTTAGAAGCATAATGTCAAAACTATGTCTCTCCTTGGCCTGTATCCTGAGTAGAGTCTGCCTATCTTATGCTAACCCATTGTCCTCATTTGGGTGGCAGTAATTATGTGGCATAAAGAACCATGTTGCTTCTTATAATGGTTAGAATCTTGGGATCCAATGAGACATGTGAATCTTCATGGACAAAATATATTCAGAGAGCTAGTGTGGGGGGTTCCTGTGGCCAGCGTCCAGTTAGTACCCCTAGTAAGCTGCGAGAGTCAGCCTCTCAGTAACATCTTTGAGACACCTGTGTGACACAGTGGGAGAGCAGTTCATTTTATCCTCAAATCTGGCACACTCTGTATTGGTCAAAATCAGAGCAGCACTTCTCTGTGTGAAATTTTGTGGGCCTTTTGCAAGCTGACAAACACAAAGCACTTTCATATTTATCTTTATATATTCCTTTATTTGGGGGCCATACCTGGCAGTACTTAGGAGACCATATGTGGTAGTGGTGGGTTTGAACTCAGGTTAGTGTTATGAAAGCCAAATACCCTAATATCTGGACTATCTTTCAAGCTCTCACAAAGTGTTTTAGCTACTACAGCTGGTTTTATATGGCCAGGTTAATGGAGGCAGTTCTCTTAGGTACAAAACTGAAAAAGCATCCAAGTCTCCATAATGAAGACAAATTAAAATTTCATACAGTGTTCTAAAAGTCAAAGAAATGAGAAAACAAATCTAGGGTAAGAAGACATTAAAATTTTCAGGACAGTAGTTACTCCTCAGCTGGATAATGTACCATATTGCTTTACCCTCATCTCTGCTTTCTGGGATTCTATCTTGAGTATTTAAGAATTTTATGAACAGGTTGATTTTGATTGCCATTTTCGTTCTCTAAAATTTGATTCCCAGGGCTTCATATGTTTAACCTCCCTCCAGATTCTGCTATTTCTTATTGTTTCTAATTATGCCTCAGATGACCACATATGAACTCTTTCATGTATTCACTCAGCAAGCTCCTGACCTATGTCAGGTACTAGGGACTTATTGTGATAAGACTTAAGCACTGCCATGTGGAGAGCTGATGTGTAATTTTTGTAATATTGTTTTTGCCTGTCGTCCCACCTGGATCTTCCAGGTGGGGGCTATTAAGGAAGGAAATAAATGGCTTGTTGGGGAAGCATAAGGGGCTTTTTGCCAGAGTTGATGGCTGGGTCGGAGGGTTGTTTGAACTGTCATCAGACTGACAAAAAACTTTTTTGACCAAACCTTTGGTCCCCTAACTTATTTGTCTGAAGTTAATTATTTGTGGCAGATTTTTGCCGGGGTCTCCTCCAGGAGGAGGACAGAAGAATGAGGTTTAATCTTTCTCTCTGGGAGTTACTTTTGGACTGCAGACCACCAGCAAGGGGTTCGACCTTCCCCAACAGAGAGCAAGCCGAGATTCACAAACAGATGCATGCTATATATTCTTTTAAGATGTGGTAAGTACATCCATTCATTCATAGATTCAATCTCAAATGTCCCACAAACCTTTCCATATGAACACGCCACACATACAACATACAACTAGTACCAAGTATAGCAGGCACCTTAGGAATAGAATAATAAATTTTCAGTAGTCAGTAGTTCCCTTCAAACACCCATTGGCAGTGGCTGTCTTGGAAGATATACTGAGGCATCCTTTTAGAATTCATGTTTTCATGTGGCTATTTCAAATACAAGACCAAAGGCACACTCAATCTATAACTGCTCAAACTAATGAGTTTCTAGAAAATGGGCATGAGCAGTTAGTTATCCTCTGTCCACCTGGAACCCCTTTATTTGCCTTGGAGGCAGGTGGGCTTTGTTACAAAGGGAAGAATCTGACTTTGCAGTTGACAGTCCTGAATATGAAACTTGGCTTCCTCATTTATTAGTGTGTGACCTTGGCCAATTTGCTTCATCTTTCTGAAACTGTCTCCTCTAATAAGGTTAATGTCACCAAACTTGCAGCTCTTTAGTGAGATTATGACTCTGCAAAGTATTCCACAAAAAGTCTAGTGCAGTGAACACACTCCAGAGGGTGGTCTTTCTTTCCTCTCCTCTTGGGTTCAGAACTTGATGGAAGTGCAGGTCAGATAATTCAAGGCAACTCCAGAAAAAAAGAAAAATCTTTGTAAAGGGGCCACAAAACTTCATGGCAGCTGTCACAATAAAGGCTCAGACCACACAAAGAATGGGGCTGGTGAGCTTCTTGGCATCAGAGCTCCATAAGCAGGTTGGATATGGGATTTGAATAATTCAAATCCATTTCCACAAGACAGTTACAAATGGTTTGGCTTCCTCAGGAACAATGCCAAGATGGGGTCATTGGTAATAGCTTCCTGAACAAATATGGACCCAAAGAAATACTTTAAGGAATAGGAGAAACCCAGGTACTGTGAATAGGGAAGTCCTAAGTGCAATAGCAGAGATGCAAATTGGGGCTGTGTCAGGAAAACAAAAGTTAAACCATAAAATGTCACTTCACATGCAATTTAAGAGAGATTTATGAGAAATAAACTTTAGAAAACTGCTCACATATATCAGCGTATTACAGGTGCCTGGCAAAACATTTCTAAGAAAATATGCAGTATAGTGTGTGTATAAATCTGTCCTGAGTTTTATGGTTCCATATACCAAGTCATAATGTATATAAAGTCGAGGAACATGGAGAGCAGGCTCATTGCTTTAACCCATGCAAGTCAAGCAGATTTGGAATCATCCATCAACCGTAGATAGAATTATACAAGTAAGATTCCTATCTTGGAAGAGCCCAAACTGCAAAGGCAAGTATGGTCACACTCATTTTATAGGTGAGTGGTTTCTTGATTGCCTACCTTGAGCCAGGTCTTTGCAAAGCACATTTACTATTACCTCACTTCAGTGTCTTTTCTGCTCTATAGGACAGGTTCTACTGCCATTTACACAGACAGGAGAACTAAGTGACATTCAGCAAAGTTGACTTCCATAAACAGGGATACTATATTGGACATTGTGAGACAGCAAGAGTCTGGTACACGTTTGTACTCTCTAAGCTTCTGTCATGGTGCCTGACATACAATAAGTTTTCAATATTTGTGGAACAAGTGAGACCAAACAGCAAACCTAGTCAGCTGGCCTGATGTCTGGTGTTTTTCCCAGAAAGGCCCTTGGTAGGTCTGAGGAATAAAAAACTTACTGGAAGAGGGGAGAATTCATGAGTGCGCTAGGAGCCTCTGAGAGGATCCATCATGAAGATTTAGGAAACCAACCTTTTAAGCATCAACCGCCACTCTTTAGCTGGTGCACCTCTAGGTCTGGCTGTATCAGATGCCCTCTTTTTTGAGCTCTTAGAGCAGCCTTGAGGATGAAAGAGAAGGCAACATAAAATCTAGATGGAGTGTTGTACAGAGGAGCAGCAGAGGAGTTCCTAGTCTCAGCTCTGCCACTTACCAGATATAACCTTGAAGGTGTCACCTGGGCCCTCCAAATCTTTATATCCTTTGAAAAGTGTCTCTAAATACACTGTAGGATCTTTTAGGCTGGAGGCAGCCCCGTAGGTCATATTATCTCCTGTGGCCTGCATTGTGAATGGTGTATCCCATGGGTGCAACACAGTGAACTGCAAACAAAGCCACAAAGCAAGCCAGACAAACCTGCACTCAGGCAGTTCTGCTGCTCTCTGGCTTCAATTTGTCTCAATTTTGTAGGTCAGGATAAAATGTTCTTATCTTTTCTTAGGGGATTATTTTGGGGAGGAAATGCATAATCGTATATAAAACTCTGAGAAGGCATGTAGGAAGTGCTTGAGAAATTTATTTTGCTTTAACATAGACTCAGCAACACTTAAAACAAGATCTAAGCTGCTGTGCCATTTAACTTTTAAGGTGCCTGTCACTGTGATGGTGTTTCAGGGAGTAATGGATAATGGAGAATGAAAACACTGGTGGTGGGATTGGTTTATATATAATATTGGTGAATATTATATGCCTAAAAATCAACTATTAATAACTGTGTAAATCATGGTTCTCTAAATATTATTCAAAATTAATTATATTTTTATTATTTTGTTACACAATTTTTCCATTTTCAAATTCAATGTCCATCCAACCATTTTTGATCTCAGATTTATAGACTAGCGCAAACTTCTTTTTATTTGTTTTTGTTTGTTTTATTGGGTCACACCCAGCAGCATTCAGGGGTTACTCCTGGCTTTAATTCAGAAATCGCTCCTGGCAGACTCAGGGGACCATATGGAATGCCGGGATTCAAACCATCATCCTTCTGCATGCAAGGCAAATTTCCTACCTCCGGCTATGCTATCCCTCCAGCCCCAAGAGCAAACTTTCTTTAAAGCAAAAATTATTTCCGCTTATCTCTCTACCACCATTCTGCCAGTGTTAGTATTAGACTCTTGGTAAATATTTACTGAATAATAATAGTTCAACACCTGAACCAGCTGTTGAAAAGTTCTGAGCCAATCTGAGACGTCTCATCATGAATTATCCTCTTCTGCTTTAAAAATGTGAAAAATACTAGCCTTCTAATTTTCTTAAAAGAATTTTGATGTCACTAAATTAGTGACTTCTAATTTAGATTAAATTTATATTTTGCGAAACTTCACTTCTCTCTCTTTAATCTCAACCCAGATCCTTTTATATTGATAGAAATTAATGAAGAGCTTTCTATCTGATTGTCACCCAGAAATCCACTCTAAACAAAGGCTCCTTTTGGACAGGGTTTTAAAATAAAAAAATTCTTTATATAATTAAAGATAAAAAATATAAGGAGACATCTGCAACCAAGAGCCTGAAATAAAGAAGCATTAAAAATCATATCACATAGCAAGATGATATGAATAATAATAATAATAATAATAATAATAATAATAATAATAATAATACAAGATAGTATGACCATCTTGTAACCCCATCCAGGTAATTCTAGTTTAAGTTCCTGAAGCAGAAGAAAGGGGACTAGGACAACCCAGGGTTTATATACAATGGGCATCAGCAGTAGTGACTGAAAATAAACAAACAAAAACCCTCAGACCAGGGGCTTAAGAGATAGCACAGAGGTCAAAAGCTCAGGCTTTGCTTGTTCTGGAACCCAGTTAGATCTCAGCATCCTCCTCTGAGCATTGACAGCTGTAGTCTAGAAGTCACCAAGCATAGCTGTGTGTGACATGAGTATCCTCCAAGCACTGAAACAGCAGCAGCATATTCTTGGGCCCTTGCATCTGGTGCAGTTAGTTAAAACATCACTCTGAATGGTCCCCAAGACCCCTTTACTCTGCTTGGGAATACTTCCCCCACCCACAATAAACAATCAGACTAAATATTTTACTAAAAATCTTCATATTTGAGGGGATTATTCAAAATTTTATGTAAAAATTATAAATAAAAACCATTTAACAGTGGTTCATATTTTTTATATATTAACCATTCAACCATTACAAAACTAAGATAGGAATAACGAACCTCCAGATTATACATAGACTCAGAGAGTCTATCTATTAAGTCAGTTACTTAAAGTCATACAGTGAAATTCAAATACTTATCTGAACCTCAATACCATGTGAAGGGTTAAGCATTTGAACTCTAGGGTCCAGAAGGAACTAAAGTATGAGGCTGCCACTCTCCATGTCATGTTGTATGTGGGATGTCCTATGCAATGAGTAATAATTACTACTAAGTTATAATTATCTCATTGAGCTGTGAAAGAATAAAATAAGGCAGGAGATTCACTTAGCACAATGTCTGCCACAAAGGGACATTACTAACTTATCCAAGACTTTCTTTTAAGTGTTTGCTCCCACGTTACAATATCAACCTAATTCACACACTCCCCCAATCTTTAAGATAGTCAGTGTTTTGTAAATTTTTAATTTGGAAACCCCGATCTGCCTTACCTGTTCTATTTAAATGAGGAAGCATCCTACTTAGATATAAGGGGCCTTGCCATCTTACCTAGGAAAAATTGGTAGGGTAAATGGATACTTAATAAAAATTGAGTCTACCACCAAGCAAGACATGTGTCTGAATCAAATCTATTAGTTGTTTGCTAAAACAGAGACTGTTGAGAAGCTCTCAATGGTGTTAACTGGACTATAAAACTTAGATGCCACTAGATAGAAGAACAGAAAAGGAATTATGCTCCAATCATATTCTAGAAGATTCTGGAAGCCCTGGGCCCCTCTATGATAGTTAGTGAAGAGGAGGCTGGGGATTTTGCAGCTGCCATTCCTGTCTGGTGGCCCACCCAGCTCTCAGTGTTAAAAGAAATAATACCTCTTGGAGGGTCCATACCATGAAGCCCTTAAGCCAATATGGCCACCTCCAGGCAGAGCCCCAAACGTTGTAAAACTTTTATTCCTAAGCCTCTCGCTTTCTACGACATTCTCTTCCACCTGCTCCTTTCTCCACTTTCAGGATCTATCGTCCTTGCACTATTTTCATCTCTATGGCTTGTAATAGGATTTTTCTCCAGCTTTGGAGATCTCTTGTTCCATGACTCTGTCTCTCTGTCTCTAAATCTGCTCCTGGTTCCAGTGGGATATGTACCCTGCACATGGTCATGGGGAGAGGCCTCTCCCCACCAGAATTCTAAGGGTGTGGGGTGGCCAGTGGCTTGCTCAGTGGGGACTCCTTTCCTTGGCCCTTGTGTGTGCCTACGAGAGGTGTGCTGGTCATTCTTCAACCCAGAGGAGCAAGAGAGGCCCAATTAGACATGCTTGAAACCTCACCACTGCTGGGCAATTCTGAGTTTCAGATCAGACCTACTCTGGCTACTCCGGAGGTGTAAGACAAGGACTGGCTATGGGCAACAGGAATTGTATCTAGAAAATGGTCCACTGGGGACAAGTGGGTTGCATTTCCTGGCAGATGTTCTTTATTGTTCAGAATTGTTTTATTATAGTTGAGGTAATATGGTTATAGTATTGTTAAAATTTATGGTATTGCTGTAAAAATTTATTTCCCCCACCCTGGGCAGTAGGCAGTCACTGTCTTGGGATAGTTAGGATGTGGTCATTGCGGGAAGTAGTCCTGTGGTTGGAGGATTCAAATGAAGCTAAGGTTGGTGGAGAAGAAGAGGCTTTCACAGGTCAGTGGTTTCTGAGGCAGGGAAGGTCTACTCTGGACAATAGAAGGGGGTGTGGCCAGAAAATGTAGGCCACTCTGTTCTTACTCAACAACACTGGGCTGAGCATGCTGCTGTCTCAGAAGAGATTCTAGGTTAGAGTGATAGTACAACAAGTAAGGATTTTACTTTGCACTCACCCAATCAGGTTCTATCCCCAAACGCATGCGCGCGCGCGCACACACACACACACACACACACACACACACACACACACACGAAATAATTAGAACTTGGTATGAGGATTTCAGCCCAGAGCTTAAGACCTCCTAAAAGGAACTGGG
>PVKC010005797.1:0-32388 GCA_004027635.1 Crocidura indochinensis | reverse complement strand
GAAGAAGAAGAAGAAGAAGAAGAAGAAGAAAGGGAAGAGGAGGAGGAAGAAGGAAGAAGAAAGAATAGGAAGAAGAAGAAGAAGAAGAAGAAGAAAAGAAGAGGAAGAAGAAGAAGAGGAAGAAGAAGAAGAAGAAGAAGAAGAAGAAGAAGAAGAAGAAGAAGAAGAAGAAGAAGAAGAAGAAGAAGAAGAGCAACATAAACCTTTTTATGTAGTTACTGCTTGGGCCTTTGTTGGGGGGGGGGTTTCATAGATGCCGGCTTTGGTTTTATTGTGTTTGTTTTGTTTTTTGTTTGTGTTTTTATATTTTTTGTTATTGTTTTGTTGGTTATTTTTTTGTATTGTTACCTTTTTCCTCTTTTTTTCCTTCCCATTCCAAAATTGATATCTACAACACTGAGAAGGAACCCTCTTAGTTTTTTTCTTTCCTTCTTCTTTTCCATTTCCTTTTTTATATCTCCAACAGAACCACATTAATCTAATCATCCTGTTCAGCCTCATAAACTGGGGGGTGGGGATGTCAGGTACCAGGTCCAGACACCCACATGAACATTTAGTGAAAATAAAAAATGATCAGACCTGAACATCAAACTCAAAGTCAACAGCAACAGAATCTATACATAATAGCAAGCTCTATAAGTGGAGACCAGTTACTCTAGTACTCTGGGGGGTAACAGAGGGAGATATGGGATGTATACTGGGAACAGGGGTGGAGAGAGGACATCACTGGTGGTAGGAATGCCCTTGATTTATTGTCACTATGAACCTTGAATATTACTGTGAAATATTTGTAATTAACTTTGGCCACAATAAAAATTAATTTAAAAAATTCTTAAGATAAATTTCATGCATACATAAATTTTTTATGGTAATACTTACCTATGGTAAATGTCTACCTTTTCACACACATTCTTCCTTTTGTTTTGGAGGTTCTCAGGAATTGCCTTTGACTTGCATTCAGGGTTCACTACTGGGGAAACTAGGTTGACAATGGGGAGTGCCAGAAATTAAACTAAGGTTAGTTGGCCAATTGAAAGATAAGTACCCTAACATCTAGTAACTTATTAATAATTCTACTACAGCTATGTAATAGTAAACATTCAGCGTTATACCATATAATCACTTTTTTAGTTTCTAGCTTAGTCATTTTTATTTCTGTTGACTTTAAGTGTCCTTCCCTCCTTTTCCATCTGATAAAATTTAAAGTTTTAAAAGAATTCTTTGGAAGTCTAAAAGGTTTTTTGGGTTTGGGGGCTGTTTTAAAAAGAATGAAATAAAATAAAAGTTACTTAGATATAAATATTTGATGGTATAAACATAATACAAAAAGGATCATTTTAAGTAAAAGATTCCAATTAGCTGAAAAACAGAAATAGTAGTTGAAATATTGCATTAAAAATTGAAAATAATGGGGCCGGAGAGATAACATGGAGGTAAGGTGTTTGCCTTGAATGCAGAATGTCGGTGGTTCGAATTCCGGCATCCCATATGGTCCCCTGAGCCTGCCAGGAGCAATTCCTGAGCATAGATCCAGGAGGAACCCCTGAGCTCTGCCGGGTGTGACACAAAAACCAAAAATAAATAAATAAAAATAAATAATTGAAAATAACAAAACATTCTGAATATCATCCTTATATCCTAATGAAAGTTCTAATTAAAAAGCTGCTAAAATGAGGTGCCATTAAAATGTGATTTTGCAGTGAAATAATCATAAAACAATACAAATTCTGTTGTTATTTTTTGTTTGTTTTTATTTTGCTTTTGGGCCACACTCAGTGACACTCAGGGATTACTCCTGGATATGAGCTCAGAAATTGTTCCTGGCTTGGGGGACCGTATGGGACATTGGGGAATCGAACTGCAGTCCATCCTAGGTTAGCGCATGCAAGGCAAATGCCCCATTGCATGCACCAACACTCCGACCCCAAAACAAAACAAAGTTTTGACTGGTTTGGAAAGAAAGAAAACCATCATGAAAATATAGTTCAAATATATAAGAATGTGAAGTAATACAAAGTAGCTTGAATCGATTAAAAAACTTTTTGTGGGGCTGGAGAGATAGCACAGCGGTAAGACATTTACCTTGCATGCAAAAGGATGGTGGCTTGAATACCGTCATTCCATATGGTCCCTTGAGCCTGCCGGGGTGATTTCTGAGCATAGAGCCAGGAGTAGTCTCTGAGCACTGCTGGGTGTGATCCAAAAACAAAACAAAACAAAAGAAACAAACAAAAAACAACACCTAGTTTTTATTTTATCCTTGTCTTTAATGGTACTAAATGTTGAATATGGCTTAGGTTATCAAAACTCAGAATTATATAAACTTATGGCAAAACATACTCATTCACATTATAATAGCATAAGAATATCAAGAGACGGGGCCCGGGAGATAGCATGGAGGTAAGGGATTTGCCTTTCATGCAAAAGGTCATCGGTTCGAATCCTGGTGCCCCATATGATCCCCCGTGCCTGCCAGGAGCAATTTCTGAGCATGGAGCCAGGAGTAACCCTTGAGCACTGGCTGGTGTGACCCAAAAACAAAAAAAACAAACAAACAAACAAAACAAAACAAAAAAAGAATATCAAGAGACTTTTTAGTTATCTCAAAATTTATCAAAATTATTACTATTATGTTAAGAAACTAAACATAATGACATTTTTAGCTAAAGAACTACCAATTGACAATTTATTTATTACTGAAAAGCATCTTTATTTCTTGGAAGAAATAAATCCTGCTTTGCAGGTTGCCTGAACAGTTTAGTAGGAGCTACTGGAATTTAGAAATCAAAGAGACATTTAATTTATAAAAGACATTAGAATATATTTAGCTCACCCCCTTAATTTTATTGAAGATAATACTGAACTCTTGAAAGATAAAATGGTGTATGCAAAAGATTAAAAGATGATACTACAGCAGATTGGAAGCTTACATTGCCAGCAGAAGACCCAGGTTGAATCTGAGATAACTATAGGATCCCCAGAGTACTTCCACGAGTAAATCCTGAGCATAAATATAGGAGTAAGCCTGAACATGAATGGATGTGATCCCAAAATAAGACAAATAAAAAAAAAGACAAACTAGTTTATTAGTCTAAATATTTATTGAACTCCTATACGAGCCATATAGTAACACTAGGAGGTATCTGAGCCTATAATTAATTTCAGTGTCACATTTTTATGCTGTGATAATATAACAGTTCAGTTAAACATTTAATAACAGATTAATTACTTTGGACATATTTTTTCAATTCTTATATATCTATTATAGAATTAATTTTAAAAATATTTTAATTTATAGAATGTACACCATCCTTCATCAGTGTTATCTCCCCAACATATTTCCCTACCACACTTTTCCTGTCTTTCATTCTATCTGTCTCCCTCACTATCATTATCATGGTAGTTGTCATTGCAGTTAGTGCTCTAGCTGCACACACTGCTTTTTATGGGCAAACTTCATGTCCCGAGCTGACCCTCATGCTCTGGATATTACCATATCCCTTTTATTTTTCTTATATCCCACAGATAAATGAGATTATGTCTATCCCTTTCCCTCTTATCATTTTACTCAGCATAATCCATCAATGTAAGGGCAAATTTTATGACTTCATTTTTCCTAATAGCTGCATAGTATTCCATATGTAAATGTATCACATTTTCTTTAGTCACTCATTTGTTGTTGGGCACCTAGATAGTTTCCAATTCTCACCATTCTAATTAGCACTGCAATAAATATAGTCTTGCTGAGAGCATTATTTGTACCTAGGAGTGGTATTGATAGATAATATGGGAGCTTAATTCCAGTTTTTTGTTTTTTGTTTTTTGTTTTTTTTGTTTTTGGGCCACACCCAGCAGTGCTCAGGGGTTACTCCTGGCTCCATGCTCAGAAATTGTTCCTGGCAGGCATGGGGGACCATATGGAGCACAGGGATTCGAAGCGATGACCTTTTGCATGAAAGGCAAGTGCCTTACCTCCATGCTATCTCCCAGGCCCCTTAATTCCAGTTTTTTTTTTTTTTTTTTTGAGAAATATCCATATCCATTTTGCCATATCTATTTTGCCACTAGGTGGCATTCCCATCAGCAGTAAATGAGAGTTCCTTTCTCACCACATCCTCACAAGCACTAGTTGTTTTTGTTCTTTGTAATTTGTGCCAGTCTCTGTGGTGTGAGATGATACCTCATTGTTGTTTTGATTTGCATCTCCTTGATGATTAGTAATGTGGAGCATTTTTTATGTTCCTTTTTTCCCATCCATATTTCTTCTTTGTGAAATGTCTTCATTTTTTCCCCCTATTTTTTGATGGACTTAGATTTTTTTCTTGTTAAGTTCTTTTAGTTCCTTGTAGATCTTGGATATTAGCCCCTTATCAAATGGTTGTTTGGGTTAATAGTTACTCCTTTTTATGGCTAGCCTTTGTATCTTAATGTTTCCTTGGAGGTGCAGAAGCTTCTAAAAAAATTAGTCACATTAGTTTATCTCTGCTTCTACTTTTTTAAACAGTGGTGTTTCTTCCTTAAAGATGCCTTTAGTCTCAAAGTCTGAAGTGTTTTGCTTATGTTTTCTTCTATATACCTTATAGTTTCAGGTCTGATATCAAGGTCTTTAATCCATTTTGACTTGACCTTAAGTGCTTTGCTTATGTTTTCTTCTATATACCTTATAGTTTCAGGTCTGATATCAAGGTCTTTAATCCATTTTGACTTGACCTTTCTGCATTGTGCTAGATAGATGTTTGTGTTCACTGTATTGTATGTTTGACCAGTTGCCTCAATATCTTGTTCCATGCTCTATGTTTTTTTTTTTTGCTGCTTTATCCAATATTAATTGATTGTATGTCTGGGACTAATTTTCTGAAAACTGAAGTATATTACATTGATATTTGGATATGCCTTTATTTTAATACCATGGTTTTTAAATGACTATTGCTATGTAATACAATTGAAAGTTGGAGAAAGTGATGCTTCCCTCTTCTTTTTCCTAAAGGTTGCTTTTGCAATTCATGAGCATTCCTTCTTCCAAATGAATTTCAGGAGTGTTTGATCCTCTTCTTCGGAGAATGTCATAGGTATCCTTAGAGGAACTTCATTGAATCTATACAATTCTTGGGGAAATACTGCCATTTTAATTATGAGCAGTGTTATGCCTTATCCTCTTTTATTGTATCCTCTTTTATTTCGTGAAGCAGTGTTTTGAGAGCCACTAATTGCTGTTTCTTAGGGCTTCTGATACCTCAGCTTGAGCTAGGGTTCTTGTTGCTTTTGTGTTTCTGGGCAGGAGAACCCTGTGTACCCTCAGTGGGGAGTAGCTTCATCTCTCAGCTTAGATTTGCCCTTTAGGGAAGGGGCCACTCACTCCTCTATTTCTCAGGGCTTCTGCCAGCCTCTGTCTGTCTGGTGATCCTACTGCTTTTGTCTGCTTTGTACATATTTCAATTCATATTTCAGTAACCGAGATGCCCAATATGCGTAAGGACAATTTTGCCTGCTTCTAAAATCTCAGAGACCCCCTTTTACTACAAAAACTTGAATACCTGTTACTGGAAATCACCATATACTCACAGTTATAAAGTGGTTTTATTGAGAGAACTTAATCAGATACTAATCAGAAAGATATTCATTATTTCACATAATAGGAAATGCAAAGGAGAGACAATTTCAAGATGTAGTGAATAGTACACACGCCTCATTCTTGGGCAGTGGGTCAACTTGCTGCAGCACTACCAGGCTTTAAATGAAGAAAAAGACTTTATGCACCCTCACTGGAGCAAGAAACCTTTTTTAGAAAGTCCATTCTAGGCATTCCTTTCCTTACCTCACTTAAGCCCAATAAGGAGCTATGTACAATTCTATAGAGACTATAAGAAAAAAAAACATAAATAAAATTAAGTCACCAGGATAAGTGTAGAATTCTTTAATATGGGAATAATATTTACCAGAGGTCAAACCAACGAGCATACACTGTGTAGATAGTAGCATGGTTTACTTTTAAGAAAGTTTCAGAAATTTTCTAGTTTCTAAAATTAAGGAATATGATTTTCTTTGTAAATTTGAATTTCAATTTCTAATTGAAGCCAATACCTGACATCTTAGAATGACAATACAATGAATACATTCCTATAGGTCAAAAATTTGAATGACAGAAAATAATCATTTATAAAAGATTTAAGGACTGCAATAACAACTTTATTTTTAGCAATTCATTTACAAAAGTCATTAATATGCTTAACAGTCATGGGGTTAGTGTTATACACTGGGTAGTGTTCCCTGTAGTGGAGATATTCACATCAATTTATCAGTATTTATATCTTGTGAAATTGTAATTACATGTGAGTTATTAAAATGCATCTTTTTTCTTTCTATTTTACACCAAGAAGGGTTCATTACACTTGATTAAAACTAATGAATGTCTATATTTATTATGATAGTAATGAATAAATAATTATAATAAATATACATGTGTATATCTTCATTTTAGTGGTAGAATAGAGAATTTACATTGCCATTACACAAACTTGTCCTTAATTATTAGAGATGGTATTAGAGATGTTTACTCCATTATTAGATATGTTATATTCCAGCTGAAAATAATATTGTGTAAATATGTTGAATGTATGATTTCCTAAGAATTGTTCCAAGAACTCTGTTTGCTGAATATATAACAAATGACACTTTATAAAGAATAGCCTGGTTAATTTAAAAATTAAAAAAATAGTCTTCATCCATACTCTAAATTTAATAAGAGCTGAGGAGAGATACACAGCTTAGAATTCATCGGGCCCTAATTCCATTCCATGTACCATATCCCTTTCACCCCTTTCAGCATCACTGAAGATGATCAATTAAAAGTTTATTAAAATAAATGAATAAAATGAAGTCAAGCATACAATATCAGAGAATATCTTCTAGGGCAAAATAATTCCTCTCACAAAAAGTTTGCCAAGATTATCCTGGCAATGGAGAAGACTGATAGTGATTTGGTGGTTTAGTGATCTGACTCTACAAAAAAAGCCATAATAAAGTAGCACAAAACCCTACCATGCCATTTAAGTGAATATTGCAAATCTGTGGTAGAAATCTCTATCTAACTTGCCTTTAACTGGGTCCAGAATTTTAAATGGAGTCCATGCTTTGAATATTCAACAAGACCAAAGAAACAGTGGACTGTACTGTTAATAAAACACACAAAAATATGGGGTCGGAGTATTGTTGCAAGCGGTAGGGTGTTTGCCTTGATTCACTCTAACCTAGGGTGGACTGTAGTTCAATTCCCCGGTGTCCCATATGGTTTCCCACATCAGGAGTGATTTCTGAGGGCATATCTAGGAGTAACCCCTGAGCATCAACGGGTATACCCCAAAAAACAAAGAAAGATTAGAAACATATGAGAGCAGAACTTAGAAATGTCAGAACTGAAAAGTTTTATAAACAAAGTGAAAAATTTATTGGAAGGCCTTACTGGCAGAATGAGGAGGACCAAAACTGTGGTCTCACTCAAAGATGAAGGGCAGGAAACCTATAAAAACCTAAAGAAACTGGAAAACATTCTCAAATTAAATGAATCCAGGGGGGTCAGAGAGATAGCACAGTGATAAGGCGTTTGCATGCAGAAGGACATTGGTTTGAATCCCGACATCCCATATGGTTCCCTGAGCCTGCTGGGGTGATTTCTGAGCATAGAGCCAGGAGTATCCCTTGAGTACTGCTAGGTGTGACCAAATAAATAAACAAACCGAGGATAATAGATGTCACATCATGGATAAGAATTTCTATATTTCTATGAGGGACATGAACAGAAGGCTCACTAGAATGTCATATTCTTAGTGTGGATGGCTATTCGAATTTTCCCCAAGGGACTTTAACCAAAAGGCCTGCTGCGGAGAGTTGGTGAAATTCCATAGAGATATTTTTGTGATTAATGTTTGTTTTTTTTAATATAAATTAATGAATACTATTGTTCGTAGGGGGTGGTGGGCTCGACAACCTGGCTCCTGAAGCCCCTATGGCCTGGTAGTTATGAATGTTGCAGAGTAAGGGCTGAGAGATTAAAAACACTGTCAGATGAAGTTCCAGAAGTCAGCCAGCTTTATTTCACGTCCCTGCTGCCATGTGCACCTCCTCACGTGGCCTCTATACTAAGCCTTTCCTAGTAGTTACTAATGTACTCCTCTGGCTCTCACAGCCTCTGTCTCCCTTTCAGATGATTTTTCCAGGCTTCATAACTGACTTCCAGGCTGATGCTACTGCTTCTGAATCTGTTGTTGAATTTCTGATACTAAATCTGTTGAATCTTGCTGTTGAATCTCGCTTCTGCCTAACCTTGCTTCTGCCTCTAAATCTCCTTCTTAATCCCTCTCCCCCCCCCCCAGGTCAGCCTCCTTTACCCAGTTACTCCAGGTGTGCACAGTTCTGATCATTTAGGTGGGATAAATAAAAAGTTGGAAAAGGAAATACCCACATTCGTAGATGTCTGTTATATCCCTGTTATAGACTTATCAATAATGCTTCTCTAATAATACAAAAAAGGTGGAGAATGTGGGTATCCCCTCCCCAAACTTATACATAAATAACATAAGTGTACAGGTTAAAGAAATTATAAAACTACCAACAAAATATATTGAAAGCCAGTAGGAAGAAATAAATAATAATACTTAGAGCAAAAAAAAATTAATGAACTATAAACCCAAAGTGAGTTCAATAGAACAATTAAAGTCAGAGTTAGTGCTTTGAAAAAATAAAGGTAGTTTTGAATACCACTAGCAAGACTCAAAAAGAAAGACAGATCCTTAATAAATCAAATTAGAAATGAAATAGGAAGATATCACAACACACAATACAGAAATTCAAAGAATAAGCAATGATCACTTTAAGCATCTTTATGCCACAAAAAACATAACCTAGAATGGACACACTCAGATATCTGTACCTTCCAAGGATGACTTGAAATACCAGAACAGACCTATTAATATCAAGGAAATGGTAATCAAAAGTCTTGACAATAACAAAATCCTGGACACAGATGAATTCACTAGTGAATTCTTTTATATCTTTAAAGAGGACATATTGTCAATTCTTTTAAAATTTTCCAAGAAATTGAAAACCAGAATGACTCCCAGTTTCTATAAAGCTAACTTCACTCTAATATGAAAAGGGAGCAGAAATACCATACAAAAAGATCAGACTAATATCATTGATAAAAAGGATACAAAGATCTTTAAGAAAATATTAGGAAATAGGTCAGAGAGCCCAGAGGGAATGCACAGGTGGTAACCAGCTCACTGTCTGGGAGACTGTGACCTGGGGAGCGAGGTCAGAGAACCCGGAAATGTGCAGGAGGTTGTCAACTCACTGCTATAACCTAGGCAGTCAGGGGAGACTGAGAGTCAGGGACATCAGTGAAATCAGGGCAAGGCGGAAGTGCAAGCTGATTCACAGATAGGGGAGGGAGGGTGAGTGATTTAGGCACAACCAGGCCCTCTACCATTGTGGCTAGGAGTGTAACAGCACTGTCTGGCAGGAAGAGGAGGAGGGCCTATTGACCCAGGCTCGAATGGAGGATGTGGGAGGGACCAAACCTCAGCAACCTCTTCCAACATACCCACCTAGAGCAGCACTCCAGAGAAGGGCCCAGCCCCACACCACAGGTAGCAAAGAGGGTTGAAATCTGAAGGCAATGAACTCCAAGTCAAACTATTAAATGCAAAGAAATATTTGTAAACTATGCGAGACAATACAACTAAGGATATAGAGAGAAATCCTAGCAAGTTTCCAAGCCCACAAAAATGCACAGACCCAATTGATGAAGACCTAAAAGCAGCCATGGCAAAAGAAATGCAAGCCATGGTAAAAGAAATGAAAGAATCACTAGCCAGTGAGTATAAGAAATCCATAGATAAACGAATCAACCAACTTAAAGAAGAACTGTTACAGAACATGAGATATTCCATACAAATGGAATTAAGGAAATTAAAACACGTCTTAGAAAGCCACAATTGCAGAATCACACAATTGGATAATCACATAGAAGAACTTGAAGGAAAACTGCAAACAAAAAAAAAATGGCAAAGAAGCCAACAAGGAAATAAATGGTAAAGCGCTGGAAGAAAAAGTTCAGTATTTAATAAACAAATGCAAAAGAAATAATCTAAGAATCATAGGTATACCAGAAGGGGAGGAAATATGTAGAGGGGAAGAACAAGTCGACAGAGAAATAATAACAGAAGACTTTCCCATCCTCTGGAAAGAGGCTTTGGTGCAAATTCAGGAAGTGAAAAGAGTCCCTAATAAAATAGACCCTAATAAACCAAGACCAAAATATATAGTAATCCTAATGGCAAAAAAGAGAGAGATAGAGAAATATGAATTCTTAAAGAAATAAGAGAGATAAAAAACTCAAGTACAAAGGAAGGGATATATGAATCAAACCAGATCTCCCACTTGAAACAATTCAAGCAAGAAGACAGTGGAATGACATTTAAAGGACTGAACAAAAGAAATTTTCAACCTAGAGTCCACTACCTAGCAAAACTCTCATTTATATGGGATGGAAGACAAAAAGCATTCTCAAAGAAAAAAGAACTCACAGTATTTGCTCAAAAAATTACAATTCTAAATGAGCTATTCAGAGATGAACTACACAATCCAAACCCCCGATTGTAACAACAACCACCATTCACAATACAGCACTCTATGTCAATAATCTCCTTAAATGCCAATGGGATGCACTCTCCCATTAAAAGACTCATAGTAGAGACTTGGATCAGAAAACAAAAAACGGATTTCTGCTACCTGCAATAAACACACTTACAAGTACAGGATAAGCACAGGCTTAAATAAATGGATGTAAAACAATTATTCAAGCCAATGGAAACCAAAAATAGCTGGGACAGCCATTCTTATATCAGACCAAATTGCATTCAACCTCAAGAAAGTCATCAGAGACAAAGGGGGTCACTACTTACTGTACAGGGGAATACTAGATGACAAAGAACTAACTCTGGTCAATATTTATGCACCAAATACAGAACCAGCAAAATATGTAAGGCATTTGCTCACAAACCTAGAGAAACATATGGAAGGTAATGCAATAGTAGTAGGAGATTTCAATACTCCACTATTACCACTGGACAGATCCACCAGATAGAAAAGTAGCAAAGAAATAAGAGTCCTAAATCAGAAATTAGAATAACTAGGGCTAATAGACTTATATAGGTCCCTCCACCCCCAGAAAGCAGAATACACAGTCTTCTCAAATGCTCATGGAATCTTCTCTAGAATAGACCATGCCTTAGGATATAAACCTAACTTGAATAAAGTTAAAAATATAAAGATTATAATAAGTACCCTCTAAGATCGCTATGCAACAGAGATCAAGATTGACTGTAAAAAGAAGAAAGGATAATATCCAACACCTGGAGATTGAACAACATGCTGCTCAACAACAGTTGGATCAAAGAGGAACTCAAGGAAGAAATAAAAAGATTCCTTCAGACAAATAATAATTAAGAAACAAATTGTCAAAATCTATGGGGCACAAGAAAAGCAGTAATTAGGGGGAAACTCATAGTAATACAGGCTTATGTCAAGAAAGAATAGAAGGACAAAATTAACAATTTCAAGGAGCTGGAGAAACAGCAGCAAAGAAAGCCAAACACAACCAGATGACAAGACATAATAAAAATCAGAGCAGAAACAAATGACATAAAAATTAAGAAAACAATACAGAAATTCAATGAGAACAGAGGTTGTTTTTAAAGAATAAACAAGATAGACAAACCACTGGCAAGACTCACAAAAAAAGGAAAATACCCAAATAAGTAGGTTCACAAATGAAAGGGGAGAAGATTACAGCAGAACCCCAAGAAATCCAACACATCATGAGGACTTATTATGGACAACTATACTAGGCCTAGGGAATCCAGAAGAAATAGACAGATTCTGGAAGAAAGAGGATTTGAAAGTGTAAACAGGCCAATTACCTCAGAGGAAATTGAATCAGCAATTAAGACACACCCCAAGAACAAAAGTCCAGGTCCAGATGGTTTTACAGGTGAATTCTATCAAACATTCTGAGAAGAATTACTACCACTGTTCCACAGGCTCTTCCAAAGCATTGAAAATACATGAATCCTCCCCAATTCCTTTTATGAGGCTAATATCACACTCATTCCCAAAGATGGTAAAGACTCTAAGAAAGAAAACTACAGACCAATCTCACTAATGAACATAGATGCAAAAGTCCTCAATAAAATCTTATCAAACTGAATCCAGTACTACATCAAAAAGATTATACACCATGACCAGGTGGGTTTTATTCCAGGGATGCAAGGATGGTTCAACATACGCAAATCAATCAACATCATACACCACATCAACAATAAAAAAGACAAAAACCACATGATTATATCAATCGATGCAGAGGAGGTGTTTGACAAAATCCAACATTTATTCATGTTGAAAACACTCAGCAAAATAGGATAGGAAAGAACCTTACTCAAGATAGTTATAGCTTCCTATGTAAAGTCCACAGCCAACATTATCCTTAATGGCAAAAAACTGAAAGCATTTCCCCTAAGGTCAGGAACTAGGCAAGGTTGTCCATTCTCTCTATTCCTATTCAATATTATCTCAGAAGTCCTAGCAATAGCAAGCAGACAATAGAAGGTTATCAAAGGAATCCAAATAGGGAAAGAGGAACTATCTCTTTTTGCAGATGATATAATATACATAGAATACATACATAAGATACATACATAGGATCTTTAGGGTTAAAGAATCCACAGTAAAACTCCTAGAAACAATTAACCAATACAACAAAGTGGCCATCTACAAAGCCAATACACAAAAGACAGTAGTGTTCCTCTATTCAAATAATGGAGTAGAGGAGGAAGAGATTAAGGAGACAATCCCATTTAAAATAGTATCAAAAATATCAAATACCTAGGAATCAACCTTACAAAGGAAGTTAAAGAACTATACCATGAAAGCTTCAAAACACTTCAAAAAGAAATTGAAGAAAATCTAATGGAAGAACATCCCATGTTCTTGGGTAGGTAGAATCAACATAGTCAAAATGACTCTTACCTAAACTTCTATATAGATTTTATGCAATCCCTATCCAAATTCAGACATCATTTTTTAAAGATTTAGAACAATCAATCATAAATTTTAACTGGAACCATAAAAGATCCAGAATAGCCAAATACATATTGAAAAACAAGAAGCTGGGTGGCATCTCTTTACCTAACCTGAAACTATACTATAAAGCCATAGTGATCAAAACAGCTTGGTACTGGAGCAAAGACAGAGCCTCAAGACAAATGGGTTAGAACAGAATTTCCAGAGATAAACTCCCAGATATACAGTTTAACCTTCCTCAGTTGAATAAGGAGGATGTAGCATATCTAAACACCCCCATCACTTGGGCCCAGAGAGTTAGCACAGCGGCATTTGCCTTGCAAGCAGCTGATCCAGGAGCAAAGGTGGTTGGTTCAAATCCCAGTGACCCATATGGTCCCCCGTGCCTGCCAGGAGCTATTTCTGAGCAGACAGCCAGGAGCAACCCCTGAGCACTGCCGGGTGTGGCCCAAAAATCAAAACAAAAACAAAAACAAAACACCCCCATCACTATTGAGGAAATAACAATGCTAATCAAATGTCTGCCCCCCGCAAGAAAAAGCTCATGTCCAGATGAATTAATTAATAAATTCTTTTAAACCTTTCAAGAGGAACTATTACCAATCCTGGCCAGGCTCTTTCATAAACTTGAAAAAACTGAAACACTTCTAAATAGCTTTTATGAAGCCAATGTCACTTAACATCACCTTGATACCAAAACCAGACAGATATGCTGCCAAAAAAGAAAATTGCAGATCAATATCCCTTATGAACAGAGATACAAAGATACTAACCAAAATCCTGGCAAATAGTATCCAATGTCTGATCAAGAGGATCATTCACTACGATCAAGTAGGTTTCATTCCAGGAATGCAAGGATGGTTTAAAATCTGTAAATCTATCAACACAATACACAGCATCAACAACAAGAAAAAAGTAAAAATCACATGATCATATCAATAGACACAGAGAAAGCATTTAAGTTCCAACACCCATTCTTGACAAAAATTCTACAGCAAGATGGGAATGAAAGGAACATTTCTCATTATAGTTAAGGCCATCTACATCTACCACAAGCCAATTGCATAAATTATCTTCAATGAGGAAAAACTAAAAGCCTTTTCTCTAAATTCTGGTACAAAACACAGATGTACTCTGTCACCCCTCCTATTCAACATAATACTAGAAGTAATTGCTAAAGCAATTAGGCAAGTAAAAGATATCAAAGGAATCG
This sequence comes from Crocidura indochinensis, assembly GCA_004027635.1. Classification (NCBI taxonomy): domain Eukaryota; kingdom Metazoa; phylum Chordata; class Mammalia; order Eulipotyphla; family Soricidae; genus Crocidura; species Crocidura indochinensis. Next base: position 18,038 of record PVKC010005797.1, on the reverse strand, counting down.
AGATAGGAAAGCTCTCACTGATTGCACATGAAATGATACTATACATAGAAAACACTAAAGACTCTACCAAAAAGCTTCTAGAAAAAAATAGATTCATATAATAATGTGGCAGGCTACAAAACTGACACACAAAAATCAATGGCCTTTTTAAGAAAACAACCCCATGCACATTAGTGCTACACAAACTTAAACATCTTGGAGTCAACATGAGTAAAGACATGAGTGACCTATACAAAGAAAACTATAAAACCTTGTTTCAAGAAATAAGAGAGGACACATGCAAATGGAAACACATACCCTGCTCATGAATTGGCATGATTATCATCATTAAATGGCAATAATTAAAGCATTGTACAGATTTAATACAATCCCTCTAAAAATACCTATGACATTTATCAATAAAAGAGATCAAACATTTCTGAAATTCATTTGGAAAAATAAACACCCTCAAATAGCTAAACAAAATCCTTGGGAAAAGTAATATGAGAAGCATTACTTTCCCCAATTTTAAACTGTATTTCAAAGCAATAGTTATCAAAATAGCATAGTATTGGAACAAAGAAAGACCCTCAGATCAGTGTCTTGAGTACTAATAGAATGTTCTCCAGACATATAATCACCTAGCTTTTAATGAAGTAGCAAAAATTTCTAAATAGAGCAAGGAAAGCCTCTTCAACAAGTGGTGTAGGCACAACTGGTTTTCCACTTGCAAAATAGCAAACTCAGATCCCCAGCTAATACAATATACGAAGATAAAATCCAAGTGGATTAAAGACTTTGATACCAGACCTGAAACCATAGGCAAATAGAACAACACGTAGGTAAAACACTCCATGACACTGAGCCTAAAAGCATCTTTAAGCAGGAAATAGCACCCTCCAAACTAGTGGAAGCGAGATAAAAAGATGGGAATATATTAAGCTGATAAGCTTCTGCACCTCAAAGGAAATAATGCACAGGATACAAGAGCCACCCACTGAATGGGAGAAACTATTCACCCAATTTCTATCAGATAAGAAGCTAATATCCAAAATATACAAGGCACTTAATGGAACTTTACAAGAAAAATCATCTAATCCCATCAAAAGTTGGGGAGAAGAAATGAACAGACACTTTGACAAAGAAGAAATACAAATGGCCAAAAGGCACATGAAAAAATGCTCCACGTCATTACTTATCAGGGAGATGCAAATCAAAACAACTACGAGGTACCATATCACACCACAGAGATTGGCACACATCACAAAGAAAGAAAACAAGCAGTGCTGGCGGGGATGTGGAGAGAAAGGAACTCTTATCCACTGCTGGTGGGAATGCCATCTATTCCAATCTTTATGAAACGTGGTATGGGGATTTCTCAAAAAATTGGAAATTGAGCTCTCAGATGATCCAGCTATACCACTCCTAGGTATATACCCTAGGAACACAAAAATACAATACAAAAAAATCCCTTCCTTACACTTATATTCATTACAGCACTATTTACAATAGTCGACTCTGAAAATAACCAAGATACTCTTCAACAGATGAATGGCTAAAGAAACTGTAGTACATAAACATAGTGGAATATTATACAGTCATCAGGAAAGATGAAGTAATGAAATTTTCCTATACATGGATGTGCATGGAATCTATTATGCTGAGTGAAATAAGCCAGAGAAAGAGAGATAGACGTAGAATAGTCTCACACATCTATGGGTTTTTAAAAAAAAAAATAAAAGACATTTTTACAATAATTTTCAGAGACAAAAGAGAAAAGGGCTGGAAGATCCAGCTCATGACATGAAGCTCACCACAAAGAGTGATGAGTGCAGTTAGAGAAATAACTACATTGACAACTAACATAACAATGTGAATGGATGAGGGAAGTAGAAAACCTGTCTAGAATACAGGCTGGGGGGGAGGGGGCAGAGAGGGTGATGATTTGGGACATTAGTGATTGGAATGTTGCCCTGGTGAAGGGGGGCTTTCTTTACATGACTCAAACCCAACTACAATCATATTTGTAATATAGGTGTTTAAATACAGATATTAATGAAAAAGGAAAGATTTTAAGGACTTCCTATTTTAAAGTTGAGCCATGAAATTAGAAACTGCATTCTTAAAAAAAGAAAAAGAAAAAAGTGAAAAGAGCAGCTTGTCCCTGAGACCTAGTGTTTTTATTGGGAAGTGAAAAAAAAAAAAAACAGAAAACACCCCCTCAGGTTGGGCAAAGGACTAATTCATAAAGTGCCTCAATCCAAAGGTGCTTCCAGTCCAATGAAAGTGATCAACACCAGCAAAAAAGAATTGTCCTTAATAGAATGACAGACTGGTTATACCAACAGATTATTATGTTGATTGAGTTGCATATATTAAATCATCCTTGCATCCCTGGGATGAATTCTACTTGTTTTGATGAGTTGATGGATTCTATTTCCTACGATTTTCTTAAAGATCATGCATCCTTTTATCAATGATTTAGGTCTGATCTTTTTATGCGACATCTCTGCCCCTTTTTCTATCAGAGTGATATTAGTTTTGTAGAAACTGGGAGTCATTTTGGTTTTCAATTTCTTGGAAGAATTTTTAAAGGATTGACAATTATCTTCTTTAAAGATCTAAAAGAATTCACTAATGAATTCATCTGTGTCCAGGATTTTGTTATTGTCATGACTTTTGATACTATTTCAATTTCCTTGATATTAATAGATGTGTTCTGATATTTCAAGTCATCTTTGGAAGGTACAGACATCTGAGTATGTCCATTGCTTCTAGGTTCTCTTTTTTTGTGGCATAAAGATGCTTAAAGTTATCATTGCTTATCCTTTGAATTTCTAATGTGTGTTTTGTGATATCTTCCTATTTCATTTTTTAATTTGGTTAATTAAGGATCTGTCTTTCTTTTTGAGTCTTGCTAGTGGTATTCAAAAGTACTTTTATTTTTTCAAAGCACCAACTGTGGCTTTCTTTGATTTATTGAATTGACTTTGGGTTAATTAAAAAAAGAAGAAAAAAAAGACAAAACCATGGTCCACTTGGTCTACCAATCATATAAATTCAATGAGAAAATTTAATAATACCAAGTCCCTTGACATATTGCTTTAGGCATTTGAAAACACTATATAAAAATAAATAATCAATTATCTAACAATTAGAGGAATATTTTGTTTATTCAGAAATTAAATATGTTTTACCAAAGTGAATGTCAAAGACAACAGAATCGAATCCCAATATACAACAAGCTATACACAGAAGGGAGCATTTACACTAACAGTCTGGAGGGCAAATGTGGGAGATAAGGGATGTATTCTGGGAACAGGGGTGGAAGGAGGGCATCACTGGTGGTGGGAATTCCCTGATTTATTGTCACGCTGTACCTTAAATATTACTGTGAAAGATTCATAATTCACTTTGATCACAATAAAAATTAATAAAAAAGAAACTAAATATATCTTAACTCATTTGATCCTCATGGGCCTTCTGCAATTAATAAGAGCTCTTTTATTTATGAGAAAATCAGTATCAGAGATGTCACTGATTTGTTGAAAGGACAAAAACTAGATTAAAACTATAATCTACAATTATTGTTTAACAAAGCTTTTACTACCTACTTATGACTGTTTTCCCTCAGTCTCACATTTTTATTGACTTTCAGGAAAGTTTGATTTTTTTTCTTGTACTCTTTAAGAAACAGAAATAGCAAGTGCAAAGTAATGGTATCATTCAAAACAGGAAAATATCTGTAATGTAAATAACAGCCAGAGTCAACTACAAGAAAAGAGCTCATGGAATTGATTTAAAATAGTTCAGATAAACAGGCAAATTCTATGTGAATAAAGAACCAAACAAAGAACACCAAACTCGACTATAATTCAAAAAATTTATCTTTGTATTTATTGAGAATAAATAAGTATTCTATGAATTTTTAATAGAGCAATCTCCATTCTAAGATTTTTCCCTGAGGCTTGTTATAATTCATAACAGTCAAAGTAATATATACAATAATAGAACATTATCATTTTCACTTTACTATTTCATATTTATTATTGTCATAATTTTTTTTTTGGTTTTTGGGCCACACCCGGTGACGCTCAGGGGTTACTCCTGGCTATTCGCTCAGAAGTCGCTCCTGGCAGGCACGGGGATCATATGGGGAACTGGGGGATCGAACCGCAGTCTGTCCTAGGTTAGCGCAGGCAAGGCAGGCACCTTACCTCCAGCGCCACTGCCCGGCGCCCATAATTTTCTTACTGTATTAATTTATGATTTAAATTTTATCATATATATGTTCAGGAAAGTCATCCTATCTACAAAATTTTTTTTGTTTTGTTTTGTTTTTTTGGGGGGGTCACACCCGGCAGTGCTCAGGGGTTACTCCTGGCTCCATGCTCAGAAATTGCTCCTGGCAGGCACGGGGGACCATATGGGGCCCCGGGATTTGAACCGATGACCTTTTGCATGAAAGGTAAACGCCTTACCTCCATGCTATCTCCCGGGCCCCTATCTACAAAATTTAATACTACTCAAAATTTCAGGCATATGTTCCAAGGTTTGAAAGACATCTTCATGGATAAGTTAAGATTATTTAATAAAAGGAAATGCTAAGCCAGATCAATAGCACAGCAGGTAGGGAGTTTGCCTGCATGTGGCCGACCTGCAATTGATTCCCAGCATACCAAATTGTTTCCTAGCCTGCTGAGCATCACTGGGTGTGGCCCAAAAACATAAACAAAGGAAATGCTATCAAAATCCCTGCCAAATAAATTAGAAAAGGCATATTTTGTATAATTATTTCATAAAAATAATAATAATTAAACAAAAATGTACAGGCTATGCTATATAACTTTAAATCACTATTTTTAGTATTTCCATATGTTTATTAAACTCTGAATTAGGTAATATTTTATTTCCATATAGAAGATGATAAAGTTAAAACATTGATAATTTACAGAACTTTCCCAGACACCAGTTAAAGTAATACCCCAAGTCTGAGATTTGTTTAAATGAGATGTGTTGGAAAATTTGGAGTGTTGATATTTGGCCTAGTATGACAATTATTGGAAATATTTATGAGCAAATATTTCCAAAGCAGTGTTAGTAATAAATTTTTATTTGAGAGTTTACTTTAATATGTAAATAGTAAAATGTATAACAACTTGGAAATACAATTACACAATTAGTAAATCTGTTAAAAGAATATAATTTAGGGGCCAGGTGGTGGCACAAGCAGTAGGGCATTTGCCTGGCATGCGCTAACCTAGAATGAACTGGGGTTTGATCCCCCAACTTCCTATATGGTCCCCAAGCCAGGAGTAATTTCTGAGTGCAGAGCCAGGAGTAACCCCTGAGCAAAACACCACACACACAAAAGAATATATTATAGCACTATTAATAATAGGATAGACATTTTGACATATAGTAGAAAATATTCTGGAATATTACTGAAAATGTCAACCCAGGTTAAATAATTCAAAATCATGTGGTCAAATTTTAATGCAGCTTCCAAGACAAGCAAGCAAACCTAGGTGAATAATAAATTATACAAAGTGAAAAGAGGGAAACATTTTTTTGAACTAGTAGCTAAAAATTTAGGTTTTTTTTTTTAGTTTGGGGCCACAACAGTTTGATGCTCAGGGGTTACTCCTGCCTAAGCGCTCAGAAATTGCCCCTGGCTTGGGGGGACCATGTAGGATGCTGGGGGATCGAACCGTGGTCCTTCTTTGGCTAGTGCTCACAAGGCAGACACCGTACCTCTAGCGCCACCTCACTGGCCTCTAAAAATTTAGTTTTAATGGGAAGACTTAAAATTTTTATTTTTATTTAAAACTAGTATAGTCATTTCACTATTATGCAATGTTATTGTCTTGTAACAAAATAAGCAGTTTCATATATAAATTGGAGATTTTATTGTATTATATGTAATTTAAATTAAAATTAATCTCATCCTTAAAGGTTTTTAATATTATAAGAAATAAAATTTAACTGAAATTTATCTACTTGGCCAAGACCCCCTCTTTAGATTTTGCAAACATTCCTGACATATTGGAGTTAGATCCAGCTTATCCTCTGATCTCAGGAAGCCAAATTTATGTGTCCTGTAAACAACTTAAAGAGTTTAATAGGAAGATATCATAACACACTGATCCCACAAGCCCTAATATTCTTCCTTTCACTCTGGGCACCATTTGTAATCACAGAAGTGATTTCAAGACTAGCTAAAGTGAATGTCAATTCTTTTCTCTTACTCAAAGCCTGTAGTAGTTTTCAGAATGATCTTACTTGAGTTTGGAGAAATTATCTTCCTTGGGATTAGGTGCAAGACTAATAGAGCCTGACTTAGTTCAGGTACAAACTCACAGGCTATAGTGATGGGACCCAAGACCACCGCTTTCTCATGCCCACCCTCCTGATTGGAGGCTATGCATGTCTCAGCTCTTTATTTTCATTTTCTCATAGGAAAAATGAGCATGACAATAAACTTGATCTAGTTACAAATCTGCCAGCAAAGAATATTTTGTACAGATACACAAACAAACATGTTAGCTGCAAACCAGCCCCTCCCCCCAAACTTCCAGCCTCCTGCATTGCAGACTTGACAGCACCAGTCCAGGAGTGGTCTGTGGTAACTACCTATATTCCTGCTGCCCCACAAACTTCGTGGAAACTTCAATTTATGCCAGACAGTACTAGACATATCAGGCTTAACATTTCTTTCTCTTAGAAAATATAGCCCCCAAACTAGAAGAACACCCCAACAAACTAGTTTGCAACATTTTTATCATACTTGGGCAACCTCGTTTATCTAGAATATATACCCTAAAAACAAATATACCTCCAACCACCTCTTATAGAATTAAACAGACCACTATTTTTTTTTGGCTTTTGGGCCACACCCTGTGATGCTCAGGGGCTACTCCTGGCTATGCGCTTAGAAATTGTTCCTATCTTGGGGAACCATATGGAACACCCGGGATTGAACCCAGGTCTGTCCTTGGTCAGCTGCCCTACTGGATCAAATGTCCTACTGCTGTGCTATCACTCAGGCCCCAACAGACCACTTTCTTAAACACCCTAAAACTCCAGCACTCCAATCCACCAAATGCAATGAACAATGGTGAAACTAAAAAAGACAACAGCAGCTGAGTATATGGAGAAAACCCCTAGCAAATTTTCAATCCTCCAAAATGCATGAACCCTATATATGAGTACCTTAAATCAGCATTTAATGTCTTAGCAATGAAATTCAAGGAATCACTAGCCAAAGAAATTAAGAAATCCATACATGAACAATCCAACCAACTCAAAAAAGAACTCCATTAGACTATGAGAGAATCCATATGAATGGAACTAAAGGAAACAAAAAAAATTACTATCAAGCCACAGTAGTAGATTGCACACATAGAGAATTGCATGGATGAACTCGAAGACAAAAAATAATAAATAAATAAAGCCAGCAACAACAAAGGAGTCAATAAAGAAATAAGAGACAAGACATTAAAAGAAAATGTTAGATACATGGACAAAGACAAAATGATTGATCACAATTTACATGAATATCTAAGGGAAGGTAAAGGGGAAAGGGGAAAAACTATTAGTGAGGTAAATAATAAAAGAGAATTTTCCTACTCTTCATTTCTCAGTATAGTAAAAGCCACCTACCACAAGCCAACTGCAAATATTATTCTCAATGGAGTTAAAATAAAAACATTTCCTCTAAAATCTGGTACAAGACAAGGCTGCCCGCTCTCACCACTCCTATTCAACATAGTGCTGGAAATTCTTGCCATAGCAATTAGGTAAGAAAAAGATATCAAGTGCATCAAGATAGGAAAGGAATAAGTCAAGCTCTCACTGTTTGCAGATAACATGATAATATATTTAGAAATCCCTGAAGATCCTACCAAAAAGCTTCTAGAGACAATAGATTCATATAGCAAAGTGCCAGGCTGCAAAATTAACACACAAAAATCAATGGTCTTCTTATACACCAATAATGGTAGGGAAAAAATGGACATCAAGAAAATAATCCCATTCACATCAGTGTTAACAAAGGTCAAATTCAAATAGATTAAAGACCTAGATTACAGGCGGAAGCCATAAGGTTTATTGAACCTTATGTAAAATACTCCTTGACGCTGAGACTAAAGGCATCCAAGGCAGAACACCACTCTCTATACAAGTGGAAGCAGAGATAAACAGATATGACTATATTAAGCTGAGAAGTTTCTGCACCTAAAAAAAAATATTGCCGAGGATACAAAAACTATGCACAGATTGGGAAAAACTATTCACCCAATACCCATCAGACAAGGGACTAATATCAAAGATATACAAGTTACTGACAGAACTTAACAAGAAAAAAACATCTAATCCCATCAAAAAATGGAGAGAAGAAATGAACAATTTCTCAAAGAAGAAATATAAATGGCCAAAAGGCACATGAAGAAATGCTTCACATCACTAATTATCAGGGAGATGTAAATCAAAACAGCAATGAGGTACCATCTCATACCACAGAGACTGGCACACATCTCAAAGATCAAGCACAATAAGTGCTGTCGGGGATGTGGGGGGAAAAGGAACTCTCATTCACAGTTAGTGGGAATGCAATCTCGTTCAGCCCTTCTGGAAAACAATATGGAGATTGTTAAAAAAAAAAAAAACTGGAAATTGAGCTCCCATATGATCCAGTTAATGAAATACAAAAATCCCTTCCTCATACATATATTCATCGCAGCTTTATTTACAATAGCCAGACTCTGGAAACAATCAAGATGCTCTTTAACAGATGAACAGCAAAAGTAAACTGTGGTACATATACACAACAGAACATTGTGCAGCCATCAGGAGAAATGAAGTCATAAAATTTTCCTATACATGAGTGAACATGAATCTATTATGCTGAGTGAAATATGTCAGAGGGCGAGAGAGACATAGAATTGTCTCACTATCTATGTGTTTTAAGAAAAATAAAAGACATTATTGTAGTAATGCCCAGAAATGAGGGACGGAAGGACTGTCTCATGATATGAAGCTCACCTCAAGGAAGGCTGAGTGCAGTTAGAACAGTAACAAGTACCATGACAATGTTAATGAGTGAGAGAAGTTGAATGCCTGTCTTGAGTACCAACAGATTGTGGGTAGAAGGATATAAAGTGCATTGGTGGTGGGAATGTTGCATGACTTCTCATGCATGACTCTTTATAATAATAATAATAATAATAATAATAATAATAATAATAATAATAATAATAATAGGTTTATCTATTGTTGTTTGGCTGTCTACATTTTGGTCATCCCTGGGGATCTGTATACCCTTACATAACTGGGTAAAAATCTTCAGGTTGTTGAAAGTGGAATCAAATTTATTAATCACGTCAGAACAGTAAGAATATGTGACTGCTTCTAGATGTATACACCACTCTATGAAGAACAAAGATTTCCTCTGAAAACTGACTACAAAGATATAAACACTGTCAAATCCTCAGAACGCTCCCTTTTTGGTTAACAGCAGGTAACATTGTTAGAAGTTAAAGTATAACAGTACAGATATATCCTGTCAGGCTATCTTGAGTAGAGGTGAGTTAAAAAGATTTGCTGTGATCCAAGAAGTCACTCCCTCTAAAAATCATTGAGAAGACCTGTAGCTTCTTTCTGTGAGCAATTGACTTAATTAAACTTCATAAAGCAATAGTCAAAACTGCAATGTAACCAAAATCTTAAGTCTGCAATACAAAATGCAAGCAAATGGTTGCTCATCGTTTCGGGAACTTTGCTTCCAAAATTCCCTCCCAAATTGCTTCTTCTTCCCAAATTCTAATTTCTTTAATCAAATTCAAAATTCAGTTTGCTCGGACTATTCCAGTCAAACCTGGCCTAGAAATTTCAGAAAATTCTTTAATGCCCCAAAAGACAGCAATACCTACGTTAGCATTTTTAGTTAATTTGTCATAGCATTTGTTTTTAACAAGGACACAATTTTTCATGATTCCAAGTATCATTTAATTTTTTTCTAATTTCTAGTTTTACACTTAAATTTTTTCTATAGCATCAAAGCAGATCATTATCAAATTGATGCTTGAGAACTATGAGTGATGAGAAGGTTAATTTCTAAAACAAAACCATCTTCTGAGCTTTCATTATAATTTCATTATATTTTTTGCTTTCATCCTAGTTTTAACCACTTTAGAATCTTTAAAGATATATAATTTCTCTATGATATGCATAGTTTATTTGACATAGCCCTTTGTTTGAGGGTTAAAGAATTTTTTATAAACTAGCATCTCCTAAATCATGCTCCAAAATAAAAACAGAATGTAAGCCTTAGAAAGAAGGGAAAGCTTTCTAAGAAATGCGCTGTTTATCATAAATATAGACTTGGGGCTAGAAATAGGCAGTGGATAGGGAATTTACTTTTCATTTGGCTAATACAGGTTTGAATTCCATACGGGCACACCTGAACATGTCTAGGAATAAATCCCTGAGTGCAGAACCAGAAGCAACTCTGATCACTATCACGGGATAGTGTAGATAGATTAGAAAGATGATTGATAGATTATTGATAGATAGATTAGATTACTAGATAAGAGATAGAAGAGAGATTTGGGGTTAATGAGATATCACAGCTGGTAGGGCACATGCTTGTAGGGTACACAGATAACCTCAGTTTAATCTCAGGTACCAAACATAGTCCTTACAAATCCCACCAGTAGTGATTCCTAAACAAAGAATAAATAAAATAAAACCTACACACAGCTGGGTGTGACCCAAAAGCAGAAGTAAACAAATATATAGACTATATTAAGTAGTAGCAAAAGTAGCAAGTATATATACAAGAAGAAGCAATACATTGGTGACCTTTAACCAAGTACTGGAAGGGATTTCCACATTGGCTTGCATAATTGACTCTACAACTAAACTATCTGATTTAGTCTCATTTTTGCAAGTACTTTTATTTAAAGACTTCAGCGGCTACACATTGCTCACAAGACCCACTGCTATCTGAAACCTCAAAGAAGAAGAAACACAAAACAAAAACAAAACATGCCATTCTGCATGATTTTTTTAGTCTATACCCCCTCCACTAGGCTTCAAGGTTCAGACTAAGGTCACAACCAGTCGGGAAGGTTTGTCAATTACTCATCTTAAGGGAAGGGCTGTCTGTCTACTCCCAATATTATTCACTTAGTTATGATCAATGGCAGCAGAAGACTTCACCCTTAGTAAAGATTTCACACATAGTAAAGGATCAGCATATTTCAACGCAAAGAGTCTGAAATCAAGGAGGTTCAAACCTACCCTTTCCCAGGTATCTGGAAATTTGACCTAATTTTACTCTATTAAGTAAATGAACCCTTTGCTTCTACAAGTGTTTTGAAGTGTATGTGTTAAGCCAAACTGTTTTATAAATGTTTTCTTTTATATATACATATATACAACTCCATAGAAATCATTTATATATTTCACAAAGTTGTAATCAGACTGCATTGGTGTTCTATAGTTTATAAATATATATGTATACATACATATATATTTCTCATTTTCTTATTTCTTAAGCTATTTGGGTCTCCAAATTTGTCATTTGAAAGAAGTTAAAATATTTTCTCATAAAAATATATGAATATACATTTTGTACATATCTTTCTTCTTTTAAATTATTTACTTGTAATGAATTCTATGACTACCATTGTTGATCCGCAAACAAATTAAGACAAATTTATAACATTACACTACTGTATATTGATCTTGTAACTGGCACTTAGATAAAGGAAAGGAACAATGAGAGTTCTTGGCAGTAGTAAATTTTGCCACTAGCCCTAAGGCTTCCAGGAGCCATGTGGATACAGGAGCCAAAACCTGATAAGCAAAACTTTTAACTGGAGCCAGCACAGTACCGGAGACGACTAGCACTTCCTCTGAGAGCAGCTAAAGGAAGAACAAATGCTACTAAAGAAATTACTTTCTTTTTCTTTTCTTTTTTTTTTAATTCTTCCCCAAGGCAACCACTCTAGAGAAGAACCTTACATAAGTAGAAACCTCCAAATGAGACAGCTTTGGAGAAACTGCCAAGCTGAATGAAGAGTGTACATGTGCTGCCTGAGCAAGTGTTGCCTAACATATGTGGTGCCTGATTTCATGTCATCTGTATCTCCCCTCTTAACACGTGTACTTCTATTCGGTGATGCTGGAATGTATACTAGTGTTCTCTCTCCACTCTACATAAACCAATGTTCTGTCTTGAGCATGTTATTCTCTGTTTCTCTCTTTCTCTGTCTTTCTCTCTGTCTCTTTGTCTCTCTCTCTCTTTCTCCTTTTACAGGATATCTAAATAAAGCCTGCTTCTACTTTGCTGGTCATTTTTCAGCATGGGAAAGGCAAGAACATGAAATGTCTGTTATCAGATTTTCCCAGGAGCTTTCCCAGGTGCAGAGGTGGGTAGAGAGGAAGTGGTAGGTTGATTTTCTTTTCAAAGGCATCCTCTGTCTCACTCCTCCTTATGTGACATACATCACCTGGGGACCTCCACCAGCACTAATATCAAGAAGTTCTAGAATTAGGGCAGGAGTGATAGCATAGGGGTAGGGCATTTGCCTTGCATGCAAAAGGACAGTGGTTCGAATCCCGGCATCCCATAATGTTCCCCAAGCCTGCCAGGAGCAATTTCCAAGCGTAGAGCCAGGAGTAACCACTGAGCGCTGCCGGGTGTGACCCCAAGAACAAACAAACAAACAAAGAAGTTCTAGAATTAAATATTTAGTCTTAAGATTAAACAAAAAACTCCCCCAAATATACCAACTATACTGGAGAGCTAGCACAGCGGTAAAGCATTTGCCTTGCACAGGACCAATACAAGAAACCCAGGTTCAAATCCCGACATCCCAGATGGTCCCCCAAACCTGCCAGGAGGGATTTCTGAGCACAGAGCCAGGAGTAAACCTTGAGAGACCCCGGGTGTGACCCAAAAACCACACACACAAAAAAAGAATTGTCTTCTTTTCTATAAAAGTAAATTAAGTAAATTTAATTTATATAAAATTTAATACTTATATTTAACAAATACAACATAAAACGTATTAATATATAATAATATATTCTAATAATGTAATTAATATGATATTCAATAAAACAATTTAAACAAAGTTATTTAGATGTATATGTAAATATAGATGTGGATAAATATATAGATGTATATAAATACACTGCCACAAGCTTGACCAATGCTGGCAAACATTTTAGATCTGTCCCCTGACAGAGGATGAAGAAAAGGAGAAAAAAGAGTAGAAGGAAGAAGAAAAAGAAGAGGAGAAAGAGAAAGAAGGAAAAGCAGAGAAGAAAAGAGGAAGAAGGGGAAGAAGAGGATGAAAATGAAGAAGAGGAGAAATAAAAAGAGGAAGAAATAGAAGAGGAATAAGAAATATAAGAGGAGGAGGAATTAAAAAGGGAAGAGGAGGAGAAAGGAAGAAGAAAAAGAAAAGAAATAAAGAAAATGAACTGAAGATTTCTTTCTGAAGATTCATTTTTTAATTTCTCTTCTTATAATAGTGTCTTTGTTTAAGCACCATGATTATTAACATGTTGTAGCTGGGTTTTAGTTACAAAATGAAAATAAATAAATTAATTAATTAAAAAAAGAAGTTAGTAACACCATGAAAGATATCATAATTATTCCAAATTGATCCTCAGTGATCTAAGATTTGATCATTTCATTTGTCTTTATGTTGTAACAAACAATATGAAGTAAACTTGTTTGTTAATACCCAATCTACAACAAGCTAGACATAAAGGTGATCACTTATAATAGCTGCCCAGGTGGCACAGGATGGGGATATAGGATGCATGCTGGGAACTGGTGGAGGGAGGACAACATTGGTGGTGGGAATACCCTAATTCAATGTCACTATGTACCTAAAATATTACTAAGAAATATTTTTAATCCATTTTGGTCAAAATAAAAATTATTTATAAAAAAGTAAAAATAATAAATTTGCTTGGGACTGCCTGGGGGAAGGATGGTGGGTGGGAAATTGAAGAGGCTGGTTGAAAGGAAGGTCACAATGATGGTGGGACTGAATCTGGGAGTTTTTTGTTGAGTCTTGAGCCTTTTTACCTCATGCATTAACCCACAGACATCAGTTCCTTCAGTGCAGATCCAAGTGGCCTGCCTTCTTGCTCCAACCTCCTGTATCATGTTCTTATTGCCAGGGTTTGTCACAACTCTCACAGTAATAATACTATCTTCTGTGGCAGAGGTGGTATCATTGGTGGTTAAGGATATGGGAATCACGGGGAGGTTGCATATGATCCATTCTCCAGAGCTTAGGTAGATAGAAGGAATAAACAGGACCCTTAAGTCACAATGAGAAAATCGTGCTAAGAGACTCACTTATAGTACTATCAATTACTGCACAGAGCACTACTTAGAATTATTCTAGTGCAACTTAAAAAAAGAAAACTACCCCTTTCAGAATTCTGTAGAGGTGTTCTCATTAATAATAAAGAACATCACAGATGGCTGAAGAGAAATCAGTGACCTCATCCTAAGATGGCAGCTTCATCTTTTGGGAAAGACCTTAACTAACTCTAAGGGTCCAAGAGATGTAAATAAAATAACAAACTGCTGAAGCTTCTGTGGAGCTTTTGTTGTCATTTTTATCTATCCCACTGCAGTAAAGGTGGTCTAATGAGCCGTTGGCTCCACAATTACCACATCAAATCTACAACTGAAATGGGATTGTATCCCAGATTCAAACTCACCTTACTTAAGTCGCTGCAGAAACGGACCAATCTATTTGTTACCAAAACATAAGAAACCTGGTTGGACACAAAGTGAATTATTAGGGATTGCAATCTGTATATTCCTGCCCATCTTTGTTTTCTGGATACTGGTATTAGTCCTTATAAAGGGTTTGGGTACCATTACTCCTTAAGTATGGCACGAGTCTCCCAAATTCTGTTCACTGCATCATTTCCCCTTACTACAGAATGCTTGATTGTGGTTGACTCTGCTTTCTGTGGCTCGAAATTCCAATCCTGGCTTCATGCAGTGATCATAAAGACACAGTTGTTATAAAATCAACAACAGTTAATGATGCTGTGAAGATACAAGCTCTGTGATGAGAATGGTGATGCTCTCTGCCTGGGGTCTGAGCATCACCTTGCGGAAATGTGACAGAGATCCATATAAATGAGGGGATATGAGGCAATGTGGTAAGAGGGGATAACTTTACATTATAGCTGTCAAAGGTCACATCAGCCAGTGGGGATGAAATGTCCTTATGGACCATAATCCTGCTTCCTCCTTCTTTAACCGTGTTTGCTAAGGCTAAAAGTATTTAAGCTGGTCACCTTTTGTTCTTAGATTTTAGATTATGCTTATGAATCTTTTAAGACCATATTAACTGGTTTAATCATGCTGGTTCATAAGAAAGCCCTGATGCTTCTGTCTTTTGCCAAAGCAGTCTACAACATCAAGGAATTAAATTACTTTTTATTAAGTACTACCAAATGAGATGCCAGAGAGAACACCAACTGATGTGGTCCTTGTGCAATGCTGACTCAGGTTTCATCCCTGGTGGCTGGAGCTCATTAAAAAAATTAACCCTGAAAAAATCCTGAATGCAGATCCAGGAGTAAACCCAGAGCACAGCAGAGTGTGGAACAAAACAAACAAACAAACCCAGGGGCTGGAGTGATAGTTCAACAGACAGGGTGTTTGCCTTGCAAAAGTCTGACCCATGTTTAATCCCCAGCATCCTATATGATTCCCCAAATCTGCTAGGAATGATTCCTAAGTGCAAAGTTTGGATTAATCCCTGAGCACTACCTAGTGAGGCCCCCAAAACCAAATAACTACATAAAACTATAACATAGCAAAATTTTAATAATATCTTTAAACACCTTGATTACAAACATGAGTGTGATTAGTCAAATAGCAAATTTTAGTTGGCATCATTCCTTGATGTTACAGTTCATATGTATAGATTTGCATCAACATAGCCCTGAGCGCCAGAGTCGTGATTAAAATAAAACTCTTATAAATAAGCACTACCAATTAGTTATAAATTATAGCACTGATACAAGAATGCTAATGGGCCAGAGAAATAGTACAGCAGGTAGGGCACTAGCCAACTTGAGCCTGCCAGAGTAAACCCTGAGTAATTCCTAGCACAGCTGAGTGTGGGTCCCCAAAACAAAGCAGAACAAAACCAAAAGTAAATAACTGGTATCTTCATAGGTATTATGATAAATTTGGGTGTCTGGTATAGGAGAAAATACGTCTACAGATAATTTTAAATAATAGCATACCTGATGATTTGATCTATGGAACATAAAAGATTGATCTTCTAAGCAAGGATTCCATTGTCCAATTTTTTCATAGGTACATATCTTAAACAATTTAATAAAAATCTAGTTAAATATGGGGCTAGAGTATAGCACAGTAACAGAGTGTTTGCCTTGCATGCTGCCTACCCAGGATAGATTCGGGTTCAATCCCCAGCATCCCATGGTCTCTTGAGTTTGCTAGAAGCAATTCCTGAGTGCAGAGCCAGCACTAACCCCCGAGAGCCAACAGGTCTGGCCCCAAAACAGGAAAAAAAAAGAAATGTAATTAAATGTAATAGAAACTTAAATTTTGATTTTGCCTTTTAAAATTCAGAATTAGGGCTGGAGTGATAGTGCAGTGATAGGGTGTTTGCCTTGCACAAGGCTGACCCAAGGATGGACCTGGGTTCAATCCCCAGCGATATATATGGTCCTCCATCCAGGAGCGATTTCTGAGCACATAGCCAGGTGTAACCTCTGAGCATCACAGGGTGTGGCCCAAAAACAAAAGAAAAAATAAAATTCAGAATTAAAACTACATATTGAAATCTTATATATTGAAACTCTCTTATACCGACGTACTGTATATCTATATATCTAGATTATGTTACAAATTTCACAATAAAGACCTCATTTAATACTCCATGTTAACCATGAGTTACCAGCACTATTATGATACTATGTTACAGAACCAGCAAAAAGGCACAAATAAATTATTTTATACAAGTTAGTTAGGACATAAAGCTGACATTGAAATATAGTTAGCAAAATGTGCATTTCAATACTTAGCAATTTCAATGTTTAGCAAAATGTGAGTTTAAAGCATGTTAACATCTTAATAGGGATCTATCCATTTCCCAGCAGACTATTTACTAGTCTTTGAAAAGACACTAAGTCTTTGGACCTGTCTCAATTAAAAGAAATGATAGTCAATATTGTTCTAGACTTGGTGGCTATGTAGTTGATCTTTCCCACAGAATTTTCTCTTTGATAGTCACTGCCATTTCCATGCCCTCCCCCTCATAACCAAGTGTCTACTTGAACCCAAGTTCTTTTGTTATATAACTGACTTTTCTATTTATTGGAAAAGATAAAATAATAATTTATTCATTGAGGTCTTAATACTTGCCAGAATTTTAAGCACATTTATTTTAAGCACATATATTGCTTATTTAATATTTTCAATGCTCTAAAGTAAATATTTGTGCCTCACTTCTTTTTTTATTGCAATATCTTTAAGCACCATGATTACAAACATGATTGTAGTTTGGTTTTAGTCATAAATCCAAATTATTATTTTTTTTTGTGGTTTTTGGGTCACACCCGGCAGTGCTCAGGGGTTACTCCTGGCTCCATGCTCAGAAATTGCTCCTGGCAGGCACGAGGGACCATATGGGGCACCAGGATTCGAACTGATGACCTTTTTGCATGAAAGGCAAACACCTTACCTCCATGCTATCTCCCGGGCCCCTAAATCCAAATTCTTTATATAAGAAATTTTGCGAATAAAGTTAAGCTAACTTAAAAGTTTCTGGTTTTTCACTATTAAATGTAGCTAAAATATTTTGATGTTGGGGCCAGAGAGATAGCATGTAGGTAAGGACATACTCCTGGCATGCAGAAGGACAGTGGTCTGAATCCCAGCATCCCATATAGTCCCCCGAGCCTATCAGGAGTGATTTCTGAGCGTAGAACCAGGAGTAACCCCTGAGCGCTGCCAGGTATGACTCAAA
>PVKC010005796.1:0-32394 GCA_004027635.1 Crocidura indochinensis | reverse complement strand
CACCTTGCTATAGGAGTCTATTGTTTCTAGAAGCTTTTTGGTAGAGTCTATAGGGTTTTCTAGGTAGAGTATCATGTCATCTGCAAACAATGAGAGCTTGACTTCTTCCTTTCCTATCTGGATTCCCTTGATATCTTTTTCTTGCCTGATCGCTATAGCAAGAACTTCCAGTACTATGTTGAAGAGGAGTGGTGAGAGCAGACAGCCTTGTCTTGTACCAGAATTTAGAGGGAAGGCTTTTAATTTTTCTCCATTAAGGATGATATTTGCCATTGTCTTGTGGTAGATGGCTTCAACTAGATTGAGAAAGGTTCCTTCCATTCCCATCTTGCTGAGAGTTTTGATTAAGAATAGGTGTTGGACCTTATCAAATGCTTTCTCTGCATCTATTGATATGATCATGTGATTTTTAGTTTTCTTCTTGTTGATGTTGTGATGATGCTGATAAATTTACGGATGTTAAACCATCCTTTAATTCCTGGAATGAAACCTACTTGATCGTAGTGTATGATGTTCTTGATGATACATTGGATCCTATTTGCAAGGATTTTGTTGAAGATCTTTGCATAGGCATTCATCAGGGATATTGGTCTGTAAGTTTCTTTTTTGGCAGCATCTCTGTCTGGTTTTGGTATCAAGGTGATGTTGGCTTCATAAAAGCTGTTTGGGAGTATTCCCGTTTTTTCTATTTCATGCAACAACCTGGCTAGGATTGGTAATAGCTCCTCTTGAAAGGTTTGAAAGAATTCATTAGGAAATCTATCTGGGCCTGGGCTTTTGTTTTTGGGCAGATGTTTGATTACACTTTCAATCTCCTCAGTGGTGATGGGGGAGTTTAGATATTCTACCTCTCCTTATTTAAGTGTGGAAGGTTATATGTGTCCAAGAATTTTTCCATTTCTTCCAGGTTCTCATGTTTAGTAGCATAAAGTTTCTCAAAGTAGTGTCTGATTACCCTTTGGATCTCTACAGTATCTGTTGTGATCTCCCCCTTTTCATTGCTAATACGGGTTATCAGATTTCTCTCTCTCTCTTTCTTTGTGAGTTTTGCCAATGGCCTATCAATCTTGTTTATTTTTTTTTTTCAAAGAACCAACTTCTGCTTTCACTGATCTTTTGGATTGATTTTCTGTTTTCCACTTCATTGAGTTCTGCTTTCAGCTTTGTTATTTCCTTCTGTCTCCCTATTTTTGGTTCCTTTTCTTGGTCATTTTCTAATTTTTTGCGTTGTGTCATTAGGTTATTCAGGTATGCCCCTTCTTCCTTCCTGATGTGAGCTTGTAGAGCTATAAATCTTCCTCTCAGGACTGCTTTTGCTGTGTCCCATAAATTCTGGCAGTTTGTGTCTTCATTATCATTTTCTTCCAGGAAAGTTTTTATTTCTTTTTTTATTTCATCTCAGACCCACTGGTTGTTCAGTAGCAGGGTGTTTAATTTCCAGTTGTTAATGTTTTTCTTCTGTGTGGCTTTATCGTTCACATCTAATTTCAGAGTTTTGTGGTCGGCAAAGGTAGCTTGCAAGATTTCTATCCTCTTGATTTTGTGGAGGTATGTTTTATGTATCAGCATGTAGTCTATCCTGGAGAATGACCCATGTACATTGGAGAAGAATGTGTATCCAGGTTTTTTCGGATGGAGTATCCTAGATATATCTACTAGTCCTCTTTCTTCCATTTCTCTATTCAGGACTAGTATGTTTTTGTTGGGTTTCAGTCTGGGTGACTTATCAAGTGTTGATAGGACCATGTTGAGGTCTCCCATAATTATTGTGTTATCATTGATTTCTTCTTTCAGATTTGTCAGTAACGGTATTAGATAATTTGCTGTTCTCTCGTTGTGTGCATATATGTTTAATCGTCTGTTTTCTTCCTGTTGCACATATCCCTTGATTAGAACATAGTGTCCATCTTTGTCCCTTACCACTTTTCTGAGTATAAAGTTGGCATCATCAGATATTAATATGGGCACCCCAGCTTTTTTGAGGGTATTATTTGCTTGGATGATTTTCCTCCAATCTTTGATTTTGAGTCTATGTTTGTTCTGACTATTCAGATGTGTTCTTGTAGGCAGCAGAAGGTTGGATTCATCTTTTTGATCCATTTTGCCACTCTGTGTCTTTTAATTGATGAATTTAGCCCATTAACATTGAGGGAGATGATTGTCATAGGATTTAATGTCACCTTTGTAGATATGTTTCCTGTGTTTGTTGGTCTCTCTTGTCTTAGAGTAGACCTGTCAGTTTTTCCTTTAAGGCTGCGTTATCATCTGTGAAGTTTTTAAGCTGTTGTTTATCTATGAAACTATGTATTTTTTCCTTCATACCTGAACGTGAGTCGGGCTGGGTGCAGTATTCTCAGTGAGGCATTCATTTCATTCAGTCTTGTCACAATATCCCACCACTGTCTTCTGGCCTTGAGAGTTTCTTGTGACATGTCTGCTGTAAGTCATAGGTATGCTCCTTTGAATGTAATTTCCCTTTTTGACCTTGCTGCATTCAGTAGTCTATCTCTATCTGTGGGATTTGTCATTGTAACAATGATGTGTCTGGGGGTGTTCTTTTTGGGGTCTTGTTTGGCTGGTACTCTTCGGGCATGCAGGATTTGGTTGCATGTAGTCGTTAACTCTGGTAGTATCTCTTTGATGATGTCTTTGACAGTTGATTCTTCCTGGTGATCTCCTACTTGGGTCTTGGGACTCCAATGATTCTTATGTTGTTTCTTTTGGGTTTGTCAAAGACTTCAATTTTTATCTATTCACATTCCTTGATTACTTTTTCCATTGCCTGATCATTTGTCATAAGGTTCTTTTCCCATTTCTTCTGCTGTGTTGAGTTCTTCTGCATCTCATCTTCCAGTAGTCTGATTCTCTTCTCAGCTGCTCTTACCCTGCTGTCGAGGGCATCCACTGAGGTTTTCAGTTGAGCTACCGTGCTTTTCAGGCCTGCTATTTCAGTTTGAAGTTTTCTGAGTTCTTTTTTTGTGTTCTGTTCAGATCGATCTATGCTTTCTTGGAGTTTTACAAACATATTTCATATTTCTATTTTAAATTTCTTATCCGAGAGGTTAAGCAGAGAGTTGTGATTTTTAAGGTCGTCCAAACCATAATCTTCATTCTCGGTGCCTAGTGTTTGCCTACAAGCTTTCCGCATTGTTGCTCTAGTATTGTGGGTTTTCCTGCATGTTGTGATGCGGTTTATTGGTTAGAAAGATTGTGCGGCCACGAAGCAAGTTATTCTGGGGCTCCAAGAAATCAGGACAGACAGAAGCACAGTAAAAGAGTTCCCTCAGTCCTCAATGTTCTTAGCAGAGCACAGCAGGGCGGAGTTTCCCGCAGGAGTAGCAATCAGCCCTCCAATTGGGAAGCTCTACAGCCAGCCAGATCTTACTCACTCATTGGCTCACACGCAGCTTCAGAATGCAATGGTTTCTGGGTTTGCTTCCCAGGACTCTGTTCTCAAGGGAGAGCTCCAAGAATTCAGGACAGACAGAAGCAGGAAAAGAGTCCCCTCCGTCCTCAATGTTCTTAGCAGAGCCATATTTCATTGTTTTGGGAAAACTTTTATTTTATGTTCCCTTAGCAGTTAAGGTGGTCCTCAAACTACAGCCCACGCATTGTATTTGTTCCCATTTTATTTCTTCACATCAAAATAAGTTGTATGCAGTGTGCATAAGAATTTGTTCGTAATTTTTGTTTTTACTATAGTCTGGCCCTCCAATGGTCTGAGACAGTAAACTGGGCCCCTGTTTAAAAAGTTTGAGGACCCCTGCGACCCATCTGATTCTGTTGAGCACTGTCACTTTTATAATTCTTTGATGATTTTTCACCAAAAGCAAATAAGAAAATAATGTAAAAGTATAACTTCAAATTTAAAACAGAAAACTACATATTTAGGGGACCAGAGCGGTGATACAAGCAGTAGGGAGTTTGCCTTACATGAACTGACTAGGACCCCGGCATCCTATATGGTCCCCCCAGCCAGGAATAACCCCTGAGTATCTGGGTGTGGCCCCCAAAAACAAACAAACAAACAAACAAAAACACCATAAAACTACACACTTTAAAGTTTGAAGAAACCACTACTTCTTAATATATTTATATAAAGATACATACACTAAAAGGATGTTCAAAGGACTGGAGCATATGATTTCCATATGGGTGTGGGACTGTAGCTGTGGCGCTAGAGGTAAAGCATCTGCCTTACAAGTGCTACCCTAGGACGGAATGGAGTTCCATTCCCCAGCATCCCAAATGGTCCCCCCAAGCCAGGAGTGATTTCTGAGAGCATAACCAGGAGTAACCCCTGAGCATCAATGGTTGTGCCCCCTCAAATGATTTCCATATAGAGGCCCCTGGTTTGATCTCTAGTATTTCATGGGAGAAGCCCCTGAGCACTATGCTTAAAGTGGACTTCAAGTACCGTTAGGTTGCTCCCCAATCTACCTAAATAGTATATATACTTTCTACTAATTATACACGTCCTTATTCCTTATTAATAGTCACCTTGCTTTTCTTACTCAAGTAAACATTTGAGTTTGTGCTGCTTGCACCAAAATGGTCTCTGTGTGTAAAATGAATGATAATGAATATGAGCAGAGTCTTCAACTTTCAATAGGGATTTTTTTAAATTTTTATTTTATTCTGAAAATAAACAAAGGTTTTGGGGGCTGGACAGTGACATAAGCTATAGGGCATCTGCCTTGCACTAGTTAACTTAGGACTGACAGCAGTTTGATCCCCAAATCATAATAGACACTCCACAATCCAACTTTTGGATATTTACCAAATATAGTCAAGAATATTTAATTGAAAAGCATTTAGTGTTCACTACAGAATAATTTAGAATATAAAAAAACCTAAATGGTCTTAAACTGATGAATGGGTAAAGAAATTGTAATATAGATATTTAATGTGATATTGTGCATCATTAAAAGAAATATAAATTCTACCAACACTAAAAGCAACAACACTAATGGAACTACAGGATATTGTGCTTAATGTCATAAACCAGGTGAAAAAAAGACAGACACAAAGTGGTTCCACTCAAATGTGGAATACATAAAAATAAAGATAAAATGGAACAATAATAAGCACTTGCACTGTATTTTTATGCTTGATAAATCTGAAGAAATACCTTTGAAAGCTCGGGAAAGAGGTATAAATCAGAGTCAAGGGAACATACATGTCTATTTTATCAATAAGCTTCTGAAAGTTACATAATATTAATATATAATGTAGAATGCATTGCTACTTCAATAACAAATATAATATTCCAAATCATAATGGTTAATATTTACTGACTGCTTATAATGCTAGGATGCTTGCACTTTAAATGAACACTTAACATGTATGATCACATTCAATGTAATTACCTCACTTCTTCTTGGAGAGGGCAAATTAGAATCTTACAGAGACTAAATTTTCATCTGTAAGTCACTAAATCAGGACTCTCAAACTTATTTGGCCTTATTCCACCTTTTCAGAAAAATTGTCCTTCAGCACTTTCCTGGAAATTGTTCTTTTTATTACTTTTGTTTGCTGGTGACTTTTTGGAAAAGAAGGGGAATGAGGGAGGATGCATTCAACAAGGATCATGGTTACTCCTGGCATTGAATCCGAGGGCTATTCCTGGTAGTATTTAGAGACCATATGCACTGCCAAGGACCAAACTGGGGTCAGCTTCCCATAAAAGCTACCGTATAGATGCACAAACAAAAAACTCCAAAGGTTTTTCCAGGGTTATTTGCAGCTCATTATTTATTATTTTATTTATTTATTTATTTTTGGTGGTTTTTTGGTCACACCCGGCAGTGCTCAGGGGTTACTCCTGGCTCCATGATCAGAAATTGCTCCTGGCAAGCACGGGGGACCATATGGGGCACCAGGATTCCAACCGATGACCTTTTGCATGAAAGGCAAACACCTTACCTCCATGCTATCTCCCGGGTCCCTATTTTATTTATTTTTAGTTATTTAGTTTGCTTTTTAGGACACACCCAGTGATGCTCAGGAGTTACTCCTGGCTATGACTCAGAAATCATTCCTGGCTTGGGAGTCCATATGGGACCTGGGGATCAAACCAAGGTTCTTCCTAAATTGGCTGCATGCAAGGCAAATGCCCTACCAATGTGCTATCGCTCCGGCCCCTATATCTCATTATTTCATCATCCCTATATTACTTAGGTTCTACTTTGAAAAACATTAAATGACAGAATTTGTGTTTGAATTCAAGAATCCTGACTCCCTGTATAGTTCACCATTATTCTACATAGTCTAAACACTACACAAAAGATTACAGGCTCTCTTTGGTCACATTACTATGCTTTTTAAAATTGTATTTACCATGTTTTGTTTATACACTAAAGTCATTTAAATATCATTCTGTATTTCTAAAATCATAACATTAAATTTGAAATTTGAAAATAAAAATTGCCCTTCCTTCTACATATAAAGTACACTCTTCCATTTCTTTCATTTTGCATTGTCTTTTAAGTCAAAGATGACTAATTTGCTTGCAAGAAGATTCCAAGGTT
The DNA here is from genome assembly GCA_004027635.1 of Crocidura indochinensis. NCBI lineage: Eukaryota > Metazoa > Chordata > Mammalia > Eulipotyphla > Soricidae > Crocidura > Crocidura indochinensis. Next base: position 25,864 of record PVKC010005796.1, on the reverse strand, counting down.
CACATTCTAAAGAATATAGTATATAAGATCTAGCATAAACCATAATTCTATCTCTAAGTTAAACAACAGTGATAATAAGTTCTTAACTAGTTGAGCTTTCTGCTATTCATGAAAATGATCCATATAAAAACTGGACCTCGGGTACAATTATATGTATCTCTTTGGAGTGTAGTTAGATCATATGGTATGCAGTTATAAAATTATAATAGATAAATATAAAAGTTTAAAACATTTAACACTGGAATAAAGAAAATTTTATGAAATATATATTATAATACATTTTTAGACTTATAAAAATATTTGAGAAGCATATTCAATTGGGTCTCTTACATTAATTTTTCTGTTCTATTAAAATATCAATCTCACATACATATTTTATTCCATTCCTCATATACATCTTTTTGACTGAACAAATTAATAAAATACATATGTACATGTACAAGGCACTACAATCAACAAGTAGGCCTAAAGGTTTTTTAGAAGCATTTAAAGAGTATTAAGGAAGTAAACAGTTCCAATCCAAAGGAGAATAAAAGCCTGAAACATTTGAGTACATACTTGAATGAAAAGTGGAAGACTTATCTAATTTTAATCTGTTTTAGAATTAAATTTAGGATTAGCATTGCAAAACAAAATTGTTGTAGTATAAATATTGTGAAAGTGTCTACTAACCTGATTCAAATATTGATACTTAATCTTTCTTTTCCTTCTTTAAATTTTCCTTTTATTTTTGTGAGATTAAAAACATTTTAGGGGCTGTTGGACCATACCCAGCAGTACTCAGAAGCTATTCTCAGCTGAGTGCTCAGGGGTCATACCCAAGCTTCCTATGTGCAAAGCAAGCACTTTTTTCACTGAGCTATCTTTCTGGCTCTAAAATATATTATATTTTTTAATTTATTATTATTTTTATTTTGGACATTTTGATTTACAATAGTATTAATTATATGCATATATGCGTGCAAAGTTTCAACACCACACCCTCAAACAGAGTGTCTATTTCTCAATTCCCCACTCTTCCCTTGCCCCACTATGGTAAAATCAGTTCTATAGGTCATGTCTTCAGTACTGTTGCCTTTGGCCATTTTTATTCCCTTACTATACTTTATTTTATTGGGGGGGCACAGCTGGTGATGCTCAGAGGTTACTCCTGGCTATGCACTCAGAAATTGCTCCTTAGGGAACCATATAGGACGCCAGGGGATTGATCCGAGGTTAGTCCTAGATTAGCCACGTGCAAGGCAAATGCTCTACAGCTTGAGGCACCACTCCACCCCCCTTACTATACTTCTTAATACCCCACAGATTAGATAGATCATTCTGTATATGTCTCACTCATTCTAACCTACTAATGCTACTTAGAAAAGTGTTTTAAATAACAAATTCATAAAAATTATAAAGATAGAAATTGAACTACTTTTCAATGAGTGTTTTATGGGTGTCAAGACCCAGTTTTATACAAACTGTGTCCTTTTCTCAAATGCATATGTGACCTTTTACATTCATTCTTCTAATTTGCCTGTATTTCTATTTCACAGCTGTTTTCATTTCATTTATTTTTAGAACTTTAGCCCGAATTTCCCAACCTCTTTATTTTCCTATTTTTCCCCACTAATATAACATTGCTAAACATCCTTTCTGCCTATGTTCTCAAATCTTGTTTCCAATCCAAGATATAGAATTAGTCTTGAGAAAAACTTCATAGGAAGAAATATATATTTCATTGTCCTCTTGCCCTGCACTCAGAATTGCTCTTTCTGACATCCTTCTCCTCTATATATTTCATGTCTAGCATAAATTTTCCAAACTGGGGAAAAGTCTTAATTTAGAAATTTGATACTTCAGATGAGAAAAGAACTTATTAAGACTTTAAAGACAAAATTTCTAAATAATTTTTATCCATCCAAAGTTATTTTTGTTTTTAGAAAATGGAGTTGTAGGAAAAATAGCATGGTTATCAATCAATTTATTAACAGTAACATATATAAATTTTCAATTCTTCCATGCTTTTATTTTTAACCATTGCATATTTCACAGAACTTTACTGTGTTACTTTCTCCTCAAAAATACTTTATTGTCCTGAATTTCCTTTCATCATTACTCTTAGTAAAATATGATACATAAACATTGTTCAACATTGAACATTGCTCAATCAGAAAACATTGTTCTCTGTTGCCTTTTACCAAATGTTTCACCAGTCATAAAGCACTTTAAAATATTCTAATGTATCTGATTCTCAGAAACCCATAATATGGTAAAAACCCTGACCCATTTTACAATTGAGAAAACCATCCTCAGAGAAATTGTAGTTTGTTTCTTAAGCCAGGAAGTTGAGAAAAAGCCTGAAATAAACTCTTTTTGCTAAATGATAATCACATTCACCAATCCAAAGTCTTTCATATTAAATTTCACACATCTAGAGATAATTGTAGACAGGCTCAATTGTAAAAAGTTTTATATTGCTTTGTGTTTAGTTCTAAAACAAAAATAAAAAAGATTTCAACTTTACTTTGACATTCCACACCCATTCAATCACATAATGCCTTCTAAATATTTTGTTTTTTTATTTTCTAATTTTTCTAACCACGCCAAGACTTATGGTCAAGACGTATTTCTGGCTCTGCACTCAGCAATCACTTCTGATGGGCTCAGGACTCATATGGAGTGCTGGGAATCAAACCTCTATAAGCTATGTGCTTGCAAAGTCCTGCTGGTTATACTTTCACTCTGGCCCCATGCCTTCTCATTTTACATCCTCCCCAGTAAATTCACAAAGTGAACATAATCTTCTCCCTCTTAATATATACATCAAAACCCTTTTGTAAGCTATCAGGTTCTGCAAGCAACTTAAAACTAGATTGATGCATAGATAAAAGACTGGTTTCTACAATGCATATTATTTCCATATTTATATTATTCAATGGATGCTGGGAATTAAATACCCACTCTGAAATGTACCACACTACGTACCTTCCTATATTCCTATGCTCTCTGAACATTCTTCTGAATAAGTGAAAACTCACGGAAGCCCATTCCTTTTAAAATCTCCTTGAATCCTATCTGATAGGGATCTAATAGCTGATGTTGTAATTTAAAAAGCAAACAAGAATTTAAGAGTACAAAAAGGATGTTGTGACGAGCAGAGTAAACAGACTATAGTTGTAAAATTAAGTGATTCAATAATGTGCTTGAAACAGCACATATATTAAGTCTTGTATGTACTTCTAGTAAATAACCATTTTACAGTAAGTTTAAGTTTTATTTTTTCTTTGTTTGCTCAGTGGTACATGGCATCAAATCCAGAGTTCCATAAATAAAATTACGTCCTCTGACTAATAAGATTTTTTTTCTTAAAGTAGTCCTTAAACTAGTCCCCATCCATATCATACTTTTGAACCAAGCTTCTTATTGCTTCTGTTTTTCAAATATATTTCTCCATGAATTATGCATGTCTTCCTTTGAAACTTCCCTTCATCTTAATTTTTAAATTTTTGCTAACAAACTTTCAGAAAGACTTTTGAAGGAAAACCTACAATCCAAAACTCACTTGATATCATGACTAACATAGTACATACTTTTATATTCCCAGGGCATGTCCTGGTTTATTCTTTTCATTTACTGAGACTAAAAGGCTGCCGAAGGAACATGTTTAGGCTCGCCCCATTGGCTATATGAACAGATACAAGGATGATTTCTAAGTATCATATTCCCATTTTTAGAAAATGTCTTACAACTTTTCTCATTCTACCTTCTTTAACATCACATTTTAGAATTACTGGAGTGTTTAATGCTTGAACCCGCCCCATTCTAAACCTTCTTCTGTACTTACCGGCTGCCTTTTGACACCCAGCCAATTTTTCCAGACAAGAACTCGAAGCTGATGAAACTGGGAAGCCATCCTTCAAACACAATGAACAAAAGAATTCTTCTCCTTTACTGTCAGACTTCAAAATTTAAAAAACTAATAATAATGAATTGGTACCTCGTACCAACTTATATGTCAGTGAGTGGGTCAGGAGCCTTTTCACGGCATAGTTCTTGTGGGTTTAGGTTAAAAAAACGTTGTCTTTTCCTGCTGGAATTTATTTTTTCCTTCCAGTAAATGTTGGACCAGGAGTACTTCTCAACTAAAGTCTTCCAAACAATGACCAGTATTTTTCAATGCTTTTTCCTGATTTTTAAAATGTCATCCAGTTGTTGCTTGCTGCATGAAGTCCAGATTCAAGAGAGAATGAATGTCATTCAGATAATGCCTCACTGGGGAAAAGAAGAATCTGAACCCACACCTCCTACTCTCCATGAAATTAACTACCTATCCACACCTTCCATAAGGTGTCACCTGAACTGAACACGTCATGAGGAATTAGGTGGGACCCTTGCCAAGCCAGTAAGACTTGTCCTACATTCTCCCGCCTTCTTTACTACGTAGTCCCTGCTTCAGCAATGCAGGCACAGTGAGCATTGCATACAATGGAGGCTCAGTGACTAAGGTTGAAAATGTTGCATAGATGCTTTAAGTCAATTGGGCCAGAGGTCAACTGCAAACTACTGTCCAGCACTAGACAGAGTAAAGAAAGTCTCTCATCTATAGCTGCCTTCAACTGAAGCTGTGATTTAAGAGAAAAATTATTTCTTAGGTAAGACCCACTTTCTATCAGAATTTACTAGAGTAAGTAAATGCAAAAAATAAAAGCAAGGCTGCATCTGACATAGATGCATACAATGAATTCCCTCATTTTGGGGATAGAGTTTCACACACATGTTATAGGAAAACCATGTTATTTCAGGCATTTATAGTTAAAAGAGACAGGTTGGCCTGTAATAATTTTTAGTTTATTAATGTAACAAAATTATATAGCCCCTGCTGAATAAACAGAAGTAATAGACTAGAAAGAAAGATTCCATATTTGAATTTTCAAGACACCTTATAATAATGTCAATTACAAACAATATGAATATAGATGCACAAATGTAATGAAAAAAATCTGTCATGAAGAATTGACCTTGCTTACTTAATAAAATCTTTTTTTTTTTTGGTTTTGGGGCCACACCCGGTGACGCTCAGGGGTTACTCCTGGCTATGAGCTCAGAAGTCGCTCCTGGCTTGGGGGACCTATGGGAACCGGGGGATCGAACCGCGGTCTGTCCTAGGCTAGCGCAGGCAAGACAGGCACCTTACCTCCATCGCCACCGCCCAGCCCCGTACTTAATAAAATCTTTTACTGGCACAGATTTCCTTTGATATCCAATACCTAAAACAACCTAAAGCCAGTTAATTTTGTAATGTTGTCTTCTAATAGTTTGTTTCAAATTATTGAAATCCTGACAAATTGCTATATATTACAATGTATGAGTATATCTCTGATTTCTTATGTCTTTATTAAAACACTATGATTACAAATATGACTATTGTTGGGTTTCAGTCACAATAAAGAACACCCCCAACCCTTCACCAGTGCAACATTCTCACCACCAATGCACTCTATCTCTCTCCACCCACATATCTCTGATTTCTAATCCCTGGTTGGCTCATCTCACAGTTCTACTTGAGATATATATCCTTCTCTATAGGGGTTACTTTTTCTATAAATTATCCCACATAGACTTCTTCCAAGAAGGCTTTCTTGAACTACTGCACAGAATGGCCTCTCTTTTGCCCTTGCATTTTTCTTTTAGCCTTATTGTTACTGTTATTGTTATTGTTAGATGTCTTATTTTTCCCCACTAGAATACAAACTATTTTCTATCCTACTTAATACATATCTGCTCAATCTCTGCTGTTAAGTTTGCGACAATTTGAACTAAGGTTGAGTGACACATTTCCTTGATCCTGACACTTTTTTTGTGACTGCCACAAACTGAATTCCAGAGGCAGTTATCATAGTTCTCCTATGTTTGAGTTCTCCTATCTTATATGAAGTGAATGCTAGTCCAACTGTTGGTGTGCAGTCTATGCTGCAGTGTGGATGGCAGCTGGCCAGGAGCCTCGCCCATTACTTCAACTCTGTCTCTTTCTCTAGTGTAGTGAGTTTCTCCATGAGGTAGTTAGTTCTGAATAGCTTGAAATTGGCTGTTTGATTGTCTTCTTGTGGAAGTTAAAGACAATTGAGGTTCTGTGCACAAGATTCATTAGACTTTCTCTAGGTTGTTAATTATCTGAACTGCAATTTCCTGGCTTTTATCCCCTATGCTCTTTCATGGTCCACAACTGGTTTGGTTCATTTTACTCAGCTGTAAAGACAAAATGGGATTTGGGGATATAACTATGCAGGGACATTATAGGTGAAGACTCACCTTATTCTGTCAGTTGCCTTCAGGTTAAGAACTGAATCACCATGTGACTGATACAGGTGAGAGTTAATTTGAAAAGTACCAACTAGTTTCTCCCAGTAACAACTCATCACTTCTCCATGTAATAATCATGGACTTGTCTTATTGTTGCTTGTTTAATTTGCTCTAAATATTCTCTTGAGTTCTCTTTGCTAGGATTCCTTAATCTTCCATTTATAATTTTCTGATGAATATAACCTATTTAATAATAATATGATTTTTAGGGAAATCTATTTTTCAAAGTAATTTTAAAAATGTACATTGGTATTCTATATACATAACATATTCCTTCATAGATTCATAGAAAGCCCAGGATATCATAACTCCAAATATCACAGTACTTCCTTGGGATAATCTCTCATATATACAATTAAAAAAGAGCGATTGGAATGAACTTTCATAACACACAATGCAAAATAAATTTAAATGAGGGCATAAAGTCAATTAAATTCCATATCTTAGGATTTATATCAAGCAAATCTTATTCTAGTACCTTAAATGTTTTTCAGTTTTTTTAAATGTCATATAAAAACCTTTTTTAATTTACATACAAAGAATGTCTTGTCTAATATTAATTCGGGAATCATAATCTGATCAGAATAGATCTTGAAATAATAAAGCCCACTGAAAGGAAATAGGACAAATAATGTAAAAAGAAAGTAATTATAGAAATCTCACCTTTTTTACACAATGTAATTTTATGTCCATATTCTTATTATAGATGGGAGTGTCATTATATTAGGATTTCCTCTTGAAGGAATAAAAAACAATTTGGTAATCATAAATAAACTGCACCCAGACATAGCTACTGCAAAATTGTTTTTCAGAAGTGAAATACTAATATACTGAAATACTAAACCAAGCAGTAAATAAAAAGGATAAAGTTTAAAAGTACAATCGTTTATTCATAACCTCTTGGTAGCTAAACATTAAATGATCTTCATTATGTGCATGCTAAAGTACTATATCCTGTAAGACTATAATAAGTTTTCATTGTATTCACAAGCTTTTCAAAGCTTCTGCCAGATGCAGATGTTTTCACTCTCTTTATGGATACCTCCCAAGTCTCAATCCCAATCTTCCTCCATTCCCTTTCCAGGAGTTAGTGTTGTTCCTGCATCTACTGTTTGCTTTTCAACAACATCCTTTTATAAAGCAAGGAATTGTCCCAAAACTTTTGTGAGCTCATGTTATTGGCATCAAAAATTTAAAAAGTAGTTGTATCATGGACTAGCCTTTACAAAAATTAGTTAATCCCAGGTTACAAAGCTGTTTTCTTCTAAGCCCTAGTAATCCCAAGCTTTTTAATCACTTCTTGGCCTTTTGACTAAGATCAAGTGTAGTATCCCAAGCTGTTAGAAAATAGTTCAATGACCTCAGATTTCATAGAACAATGCCCAGAATTAGTTTTGAGCAAGCCTGGAAATGGTCTGGAGGCTGAGCTTGTCTATGCTCACCTCCATATTAGTTTCACTTATTGAATTGAGTTTGAATGCTGACTTTGCCAAGGAAACTCAACTGTGTCATTAAAGAGCCTATGAACTTTGAGTATAGCAGCTTCTGTCAACCAACCAATCATGCCATGGTTTTATGTTCCAGGACCAGAATTAGAGGAAATCAGTAAACCATGAATAGAATTGACCACTAAAACATATTAAGCATTTACTGAAATATTTTGATAAGTGCTAGATTACAAAGTTCAATGTGTTTACTTTATTGCTGTATAGAGGAAATAACACAGAAGGTGGTCAATGGCAGGTCACTGAACAGCTGAGTTGCATTTATTTAAAACTGATAGACAGGCACTGATCTATCACATGAGGACATTAGTCCGCAATTTCTGAGATGGAAAGTGACACTAGAGAGGGAATAGAGCCAGTGAGAAGTGGTATTGATCTGCAGAGCAGAGAAAGAATGAAAACCCTAAATTTGTACTTTTGATCTCTGTTCATGATACCTCACATTCTGTGTACTGGTGAGAAAAACTGAGAAGGAAAATAACTTCGAGCAATATTTTAGTTCTTTGGAACTATAAATCACTAGTAGATATGTATAAATTTATACAGAAAAAAGTGTTGTACCTGGATTTCAGGAAAATGAGAATTTTTTCTTTTATGTTTCTTAATCCATTTTGGGGGGTTTTGGGCCACACCCAGTGACACTCAGGGGTTGCTCCTGGCTATGCGCTCAGAAGTCACTCCTGGCTTGGGGGACCATATGGGAACCGGGGGATTGAACCGCGGTCCGTCCTAGGCTAGTGCAGACAAGGCAGGCACCTTACCTCCAGCGCCACCACCCGGCCCCTCCTTTTATGTTTCTTAGTGGAACACCAAAAAATGTCTCGGTCTGGTTTTTGTCAACTCTATGAGATTTGCTCTGCCATTCCCAGTATTACAGGAGTTACAGTATTACAGTATTGTTATTGAGCTGATGTTATGGATGAGAAAAATTCGCATTTAAACTTTGGTTTTGATGCTCTTTCTGCCATAATGAAACTCCATTCACTCTTAAAAGAGTGAATCATCTTAACTTCCTATGAAGCTTTTCCAACTTTCATATTAATCAACACTACCACCCCAGCTGAATTAATTACCCTCCCAACTGTAATACTGTACACATTGTTTATAAAGACAGTCAATGTAATACTATCCTTCAATATATTCGACCTGTCTTTTCCTTATATACCTTGAGTCCTTAAAAATAAGAACCATGCGGTAGGGTCTACTAAGAATTAGGAAATATATCAATAAGGATGGCATATTTCAAAAAGACTAAAAAGAGTCAGTGTTAGCCATGATGTGGTAAAAAAAGGAACACATTTATTGTTAGTAGAAATGTTGTCTGAATCAGCCTTAATGGTAAACACATGGAAAACTCTCAAAAAAAGGTCATCTCTATTGATTATATCAGATCCAGTGATCCCACTTATAGAAATGTATATCCCAAAGTACAAATACATTCTTTGAAAGGATATATTTACACCTATGATCATTGTAGCAACTGTACAATAGTCAGGATTTAATCTAATGTACAATAGAGACAAAGTGTCTAAAAGCTGTTTTATATATATACCATACAGTTATAAGAATAAATAAAATCATACAGGTCACTTCAACTTGGTTAAACTGGCAGGGATCATATTAATTATATAAATGAAAAGGCCAAATATTACATGATCTCACTCATGTGTAGTATATAGAAAAGCAATATAAGGAAATGTCTGTATCAAATAATGGCACACTTAACTCTGGATTGGAAAATTGAGAATGCCAAATAAAGGGAGGAGACGTTGGTGGTAAAAATGGTGTGACTAACTGAAAGTAACACAAAAATATTGTCCAAGGTCTTATATCCTTTATTACTGTCACAGTGAGACAATTATGTACAAAAATTTTCATGAGTATAAACTCTACTGTAATCATGTATGCCCTACTAAAATATTTAAATTTCTTAAGAAGTTTACCAAGGGGGCCGGGTGGTGGCGCTGAAGGTAAGGTGCCTGCCTTCTCTGCGCTGCCTTGGACGGACAGCGGTTCGATCCCCCATGCCCCATATGGTCCCCCAGGCCAGGGGCGACTTCTGAGCGCATAGCCAGGAGTAACCCCTGAGTGTCACTGGGTGTGACCCAAAAAAAAACCAAAAAAAAAAAAAAAAAAAGAAGAAGTTTACCAAGGATGTGATGGACTGGAATTACTTTGTGACATTAGTAAAGGGGGAGAAAATTAAGGGACTGGGCATGGAGTTAGACTATTGCAGGCCTCAAACTATAATCAACTCTATTGTAAATTAGTATGCCTACCTGAAAATAGGAAGGGACAAAAAGGAATTATTTTTTTCTCTGCATAATGATGAGCACTCCTTAACTATATTATTAAACTAAATTGAAGTTGCAGGAGGTGTGTGAGGAGATAGGGAACTTAATACAATAGAACAATACGCACACAACACGCATTGAGAGTTTATGATGAAAACTCTTATAAAGAGATAGAGTGTATTGCTTGTAGAGATGACATGTTAGTACAAAGAGAATTGAAACCTATATATGAGGAGTGAGGAAATGTTAATTTAAAGAAAAATAATTCAGGGATTCTTAAGGTAATTTGATGCCCAAATTTGTCTCTTTACTTCCAAACTCATTTTATCATTAGTATTAGTCACAACTTAATAACATTTCCCCCACTATTAATTGACAATACATGTATTTTATTATGGGGGACAAGAATGGGGCACACCTGTATATTGCTAAGGGCTTATTAATGGCTGTGTACTCAGGAGTCCTCCCAGTGTTGGTCAGGGATCATATAGTTTCAGGGATTCTAAATGAGATTGCCTCCATGCAAGTAAAGCACAGATTAGTTCTTTTTTTTTTTCTTTCTTTTTGTTTTGGGGCCATACACTATTCTCATTCCTGTCTCTGCACTCAGCTGTCACTTCTCACAAGCTGGGGGCCAAATGGGGTGGCATGGATAAAACCTGGGCCTACCACATGCAAGATAAATACCCTACCATCTGAACTACCACTCCACCCCTCCTCCACAGATTAACTTTATAAGAAAAATGTGAATTTAGCAGTATTTGGTACCCTACTTATGAAGAAGAATGGATTATATTAAGTTCTCATCTAGTGTCAAAGGAGTGACATGACCCCAGATGCCCTATAGGTGCAAAAAAAAAAATAGTCTCGAAGGTGTTCATAAAGGAAGCATAAAGAAGTAAATATGGCAAGTACACATATTTAACTAGCTTAGATACAATAGGCTGGGAAATTAAATATAATTGAAGACTAAAATAATAGTAGCCTACTTTTATGAGGAGGGTGGGGCTCCACCAGAGGCTTAAGATAATGAGGCATCAATTGCTAATACATCATTACCTAACCTCCACCAGTGATGTAAGGTGAAAATCAATGCCAGGAAGCAGGTAGGTTTGTGGAACATGTCAGACTTGGGATTCTCAGGTGGTTTTATCAGTAGTACTGACTGATACATTTCAGTGTTTATATAGAAAGAACAACTTATCAAAACAGGCTGTAATAAAGATACCTACAAAATATGAATGCAAGATATATTTTAAGGAATTTGAACACAAGATTCATTCACCCAAACCTAAGTTTTGGGACAGCATCTTTGTCAGAATTGGTACAGTGAAACAAAATGTCCTTACAAAGAGCATGGAGTTCTCAGGAAGACTAGTTTGATAAATTGATATCTTCTTGCCACTGAGCAGAGTAACTCTGGGAATTTCAGGGTGATTTATAGTATGACAAAGTATTACTAACTCACTCAACCAGTATTAGTAATATTTGTTTGGTTAAACTGGTAAAGTAGTTCATTATTTTGTTGCCAGATTGCTGAAATCTTGTGGGAATGAGAAGTTTTTAAAATCTGTGATTGAATGAGTGTTGTGTTGTCTGAGATAGAATGCATTAAGAAAGAAATGGAGGGGCCGGGCGGTGGCGCTGGAGGTAAGGTGCCTGCTTTGCCTGCACTAGCCTAGGACGGATCTCGGTTTGATCCCCCGGTTCCCATATGGTCCCCCAAGCCAGGAGCGACTTCTGAGCGCATAGCCAGGAGTAACCCCAGAGCGTCACTGGGTGTTTCCCAAAAACCAAAAAAAAAAAGAAATGGAAATCTTAATTTTCCACTTTGAGGAAAATCTGAAAATTACACTTTATGTCTATTTGCTCCCTCATATAAAACCTACAGTCTCTTAAAAGACAATTATTAGTTTTGCATTACCTTTTATTAAAAAATATAGTAAAAACTCTATTTACACGTGTTTTATTCCTTGGAGTCTAGTCTTCTCCCAATGAAACATTTTAAAGACTGTCAAAACTTTGAATTTTTGTATGTGTTGGCACACCACGTACATGCACAGCATTGCCTTGAACACAATAGAAACTGTTTTAGAATAATTAATTTATTATCATTTTTATTTAATCACTGTCTTTACAAATTTTTTTGTCATTGAGTGTACATCACCTTCACCAGTGTGATCTTCCCACCATCAATGTTCCCCCGATGACTCCCCCATCCCAACCCTCTTCCTGTTTCTCAGACAAGCATTCTACCTCTTTCCCTCACTATGCCTCACTGTCATGGTACTAATCATTGTGCTTAGTGCTCTAGCTGCACTCTCTGCTCTTTGTGTCATGAGCTTTTTCTCCTGGCATTCAGCTCTATTGTTTCTGGATATTATTGCCATACTGTCTTATATTTTTCTTATATCCTGCGAATGAATGAGACTATTCTATTTCTATTCCTCTCCCTCTGGCTCATTTCACTCAGCGTAATAGTCTCCATGTTTATCCATGTATAGGCAAATTTTATGACTTTATTTTTCTAATAGCTGCATAATATTCCATTATGTAAATGTACCACTGTTTCTTTAGCCACTCATCTGTTGTTGGGCACCTGAGATGTTTCCATATTCTGGCTATTGGAAGTAGTGCTGTGTTAAACATAGGGGTGCAGGGGTATTTTTATATTGTGGAAAATTGATTTTCTTAAAGAAGCTAAAAAAAGGTAATTCCCAACAGTTTAAAATTTTAAATCTTCTGTAGAGAAGATTATATATATATATTCCAGTAATCTAATTCTTCACTCTCAAACAATACATACTGTCTTTAAAAAAACTGTTTTATGTGTATTACTACAAAATACTCTGTTGTTGTTTTGTATCATATACAGAAATGCTCAGGCATCACTCCTGGTGCACTGAGGGTAAGGAGAAGTAAATGCTGGGGGTCAAACTAGGTCAGTGAGATGCAAGGTAAGTGACCTACCTGCTATACTATCTGGCCTACATACTTTGAAATTACAGGACTATTGAATAAGGTCTGGTCATTATTATCAGTTGAAATTATCAGTTGAATATTATCAGTTGAAAAGTCTGATTATTTGAACTCTGATTGAACAAACTGTTTATTTGTGTATGTTTTGTGCAGTTTACTTTCTAGCTCTATCCTTTTATTAGATTTTGCAAATAATACTTAGGACAAATAAGAAGAAAAAAAGATAAACAGGATCTAATTTCCAAATTAGATATATTAGATCTAATAGTTTGAATTTTAAAAAATTTTAATTGAGTAAAATAATTTCAAACATCCATACTCAAGAAACTGATTTTTGTAAGTTTGTATAAACTATATAGTTATATACTTCTTTACAAATATGTCCTTATAACCACGAATGTGTAAGTAGGTGAAAAATAGCAACACTGAGTTAGCCATTATATAGGCTTACATGGATTGTAAATGTGAAGAAAATAGTATGTAATAAAAATGAAACATCTGGCATTCTAGATACACATTTTAATGAATGGTTTAATGATAGCAAGTGACAAATGGAGCATGTGGCCATGGAATCAGTAAAGTCTAGCTACAAATAGCTGGAATATCCATATCTTTTGTACCAAATTTGGCAGCATCTAGATGTACCTTCTCACTGTATTTCTAAATGCAAATTCAAAATTCTTTTAAATTCAACAACTATATATTCACTTTTATAAAAAATAATCTCCAGAAAGGAAGAACTAGCATACAATACAAAATAAATATCTCAAATACAAAATAAATATCTCTCATTCTGATAACCACAGTGAAACTATTCTTCTCCATTCTGATATAACAGGGGCTTTCTCACTGGACCATGGTTTGCTTTGAAAGATGATTTTGATCTATTTGTAAGCTCTAATAAAGAAGAAACTGGTTCAAAACTCTCTATGAGGCTTGCACAAACCTTCTTATCACTGAGTTTCTTATGGAAAGCATAATCTCATTATCATCTTCACTTTGACCCTCAAATCTTAAGCCTTCCTTCAATGATGAAAGTGCATTGCTTGAGCAAGCAACACAATTTTTTGTAGCACAAGGGGCCCTTGAAATGAAGTTCTATTGATGTTGTGTCTCTGGGGTCATTGGAAAGATGCCATTTTGATATAAGAACTTCATTCTCTAAACTAGAAGTTATGTGAGAAATACCAAATCATGCTGAAGCACTACATTACTCAAAGAGATGAGAGTACTGAAAGTGCCTATTTAAAGAAAACTTATTTTTGACTTACAAGTGTAAGTAAGCAGGATCTGGATATTCCATCTTATTCTCATTAGTATTTTTAGATATCCCTCTAACCTCTTACATCTGCCTTTCTTTTTATTGTGAGAAATATTGCCATAAGCTCTGTTTACTTATTAAAGTAGGATCCAAAAACACACTAAAAGAAGAAAAACCACTTGCTTTATTCCTGTTATATTAGATAGACTATTTAAAGCATATTTTAAACAAAATATTATCTTGAGTTTTAGAAAGACCTGGTGTCAGCCACCAAACTCAGAGAAGACATGCTCACCATCTTTTTGCACATAAACTCTTACTTATTGTATATTGTTCTTTGAGTGACAAACAGCTGGACCTTGTATTCAGTAACACAAGGAAATAAAATGGCAGTGTGGTGTGAAGTGAATGAAATTTGCAGGAGAAAATTGTCACTTCCTAGTGAGATCACTTTGTGTGATTTAAATGTTATACCTAGCAATAATTATGCTTAGTCTATAGATTTGTTGGAACATTAAAGGAGGAAAGATCAAATACATTTTAATAACCAGGATTCTAACTGATTTCCATATCTTTATAGTATAAAAGAGAGTAAAGGCTTTGTGTTTCTCTTCTTCTGCTTGATTTGATCGCTTCTCCTCACTATACCCTGGCACCTATGGTGTTCAGAGTATCTACTAATTAGACCATTGTGTTTCTTCATGGAGTTATTCTAAATACCACACATGAGTGATATTATTCTGTATTTATTCTTCTTCTGTCTTACTTCATTTAATATAATATTTTCTAGTCCATCCATGTTGCTGAAAATAGCATGAGTGTATAAATTTTTACTGCTGTGTAGTACTCCATTGTGTATATTACCAAATGGTCATGATTCACTCATCTGTTTGATGGACAGCTAAGTTGATTCCAATTCTTAGCTATTATACTGAGTGCTGCAATGAATAGTGGTGTGCATATGTACTTTTGGATGAAAGTTTTTCTGTCCTGGTAGTAGATACCTAAAGGAAGAACTATTGGGTCATAGAGTAGCTCAATTCTGAGTTTACTGAGAGCCCACCATACTGTTATACATAGGGGATGAGTTAGGCAGCATTCTCACCAGCAGTGAAGGTAAGTATCTTTTTCACCACATCCCCACCAACAGAGGTTGTTTGCTGAATGTTTTCCTCATGAATGGGTATTAGATTTTGTGAAGTACTTTCTCTCCATCTATTGATGTGATCATGTGGTTTTTGTCCTTTTTGTTGATGTGGTGTATTATGTTGATTGATTTGCATATATTGAACCATTTTTGCATCCCTGGGATTAAACCCATTTGTCCATGGGTGAATAATCATTTTGATGTATTCAGTTTACTAAAAATCTTGTTAAAATTTTTTGCATCCATGTTCATTAGTGATATTGGCCAATAGTTTTTCTTTTCTTGGTAGTATCTTTGTAAGCTTTGTGAATGAATGTGGTATTAGCTTCATAAAAGGAATTAGGGAAGATTCCCTTTTTTTAGATGTTTTGTAAGAGTCTAAGGATCAATGTGTTCAGGTTCCTTTGCTGTTGGTTTTCCAGAAATCTAAGGTGTCTCTTTAGGTTGTTGATTTTGTCATTTTCTTCTTTCTTACATATGCTTGTATTGCTAAGTTTCTCCCTGATTACTACTTTTGCTGTGTCTCATAGGTTTTTGGTAATTTGTTTCTTCATTGTCATTCATCTCAAGAAAATTTTGTTGGGCCGGCGTGGTGGCACTAGAGGTAAGGCATCTGTCTTGCAAGCGCTAGCCTAGGACAGACCATGGTTTGATCCCCTGGCATCCCATATGGGCCCACTCCCCAAGCCAGGAGCGATTTCTGAGTGCATAGCCAAGAGTAACCCCTGAACGTCAATGGGTGTAGCTCAAAAACAAAAACAAAACAAACAAAAAAAGAATTTGTATTACTTCCTTGATTTTCTCTATGATCCAGCTATTGTTGAGAAGCATGTTATTTAGTCTTCAGTTGTTAGACTTTCTCCAAATACTTTTTTTGTTGGTTTTTTTGAACCACACACATTTGATGCTCAGGGGTTACTCCTGGCTAAGGCGCTCAAAAATTGCCCCTGGCTTGGGGGGACCATATGGGACGCCGGGGAATCAAACCACAGTCCTTCCTTGGCTAGCGCTTGCGAGGCAGACACCTTACTTCTAGCAACACCTCACCGGCCCCAACTCCAGAGACTTTTTATACAAAAAATCTTGATTTCTGTAGCATTGTGGTCTAATAGTGCACTTGGTATAGTTCTTTTATTTGTTATTTTGTTAAGGTTAGTCTTGTGTCCTAAAAAGTGGTCTATCCTAGAGAAGGTTTCATGCATACTTGAGAAGAATATAAATTAAGCTTTTGGGGGATAGAAGGCCCTCTATAGATCCATTAGTCCTAGTTCTTCTGCTTTCTCACTTAGGGCTCTTACGTTTTTACTAATGTTCTGCTTAGTGGATCTGTCTAGTGTTGGTAATGACATGAAGAAATTTCCCATTATTATTATCACATTTGTGTCCATGTTTCTCTAGATTTGTGAGCAAATGCCTTACATAATTTGCTGGCTCAACTTTTGGTGCATAAATGTTGATCAGCATTAATACTTTTAGGTCTAATGTTCTCCTAATCAATAACTAGTGTTCATCTTTGTCTTTGTTTACTTTCTTGAGGTTGAAAACAATTTGGTCCGATGTTTGTTTTCCAGCAGCTTGTATAATTGTTTTCCATTCCTTTACTCTAGTCTATATCTACTCAGAACTTCTAAATGTTTCCTGCAGGCAGCAGATATTCGAGCTTTGTTTCCTAATCCAACTCTATACTCTGCCTTTTGATCGGAGAGTTTAGCCCATTAACATTTCAGGAAACTATTGACAGAAGAACTGTTGTGTCATTATATTGTGTAGGGATGTTGTTGTTTTAACAATTGGGGAGTTGAATTACGTAATTGATCTCTCAGTAGTTTATGTAGCAACAATTTGGTTAGCACAAATATTATGAGTTCCTTTATGTCTGAGAATGTTTTTAACCCTTTCTCCTGTGTAAATGAGACTTTTGGAGAGTGAACTCTAGGTTGAAAGTTTATATGTCATTCCACTCTTTCCTTGCCCGGATTATTTCAAATGGAAGGTCTGGTTTGATTCGTTTGTTTTTTTATACTTGAGGGTTTTTTTTTTCTCTCTTACTGCTTTAAAGAGTTCATATCTCTCTCCCTTTCTCCCTCTCTCCCTCCCCCTCTCTCCCTCTCCCTCCCCCTCTTTCCTTCTCTCTCTCTCTCTCTCTCTCTCTCTCTCTCTCTTTCTCTCTCTCTGTCTTTTGCCATTTTGATTACTATATGTCTTGGAGTTGTTCTGTTAGGGTCTATTTTGTTTGGCACTCTTTTTTGCCTCCTAGGTTTGTACAGCAGCATCTTTCCAGAGAGTTGGAAAGTTTTCTTCTATTTTCTCCCTCACTTTTTGTTCTTTGCCTTTCCCTTTTCTCTCCCTTTCTGGTATTCCTATAAGTTGTAAATTATTTATTTTGTCTTTGTTTAAGAACTTAATATTTTTTCCAATGTTCTGTCTGTTTCCATATTGACTTCTTTGTTGTTGCTGACTTGTAATTTTTCTT
Source organism: Crocidura indochinensis (assembly GCA_004027635.1). Classification (NCBI taxonomy): domain Eukaryota; kingdom Metazoa; phylum Chordata; class Mammalia; order Eulipotyphla; family Soricidae; genus Crocidura; species Crocidura indochinensis. The sequence continues at coordinate 7,860 of PVKC010005796.1, read as the reverse complement.
TAAATTCCTCTATGTGATTTTCAGCATGGGTAATTCTGCTATTATGGCTCATTAACATGTTTTTTTTTTATTTCCCTTAATTTTATTTGTATAAGTTTTCTCATCTTCTGTAAAATTTCGTCCTTGAGTTGGTTGAATTGTTCAGCTATAATATTCTTTTTTTTTTTTTTTGGTTTTTTGGGCCACACCACGTGATGCTCAGGGGTTACTCCTGGCTATGCGCTCAGAAGTCGCTCCTGGCAGGCACGGGGGACTATATGGGAACCGGGGGATCGAACCGTGGTTCGTCCAAGGCTCGCGCGGTAAGGCAGGCACATTACCTGCAGCGCCACCGCCCGGCCCCAGCTATAATATTCTTAATTTTACAGGCTAGTGATTGTTTTTTCTTTCTATTGCTAAGACATTCACTGCTGACTTTAGGTCCCCATCTATTGGACTCCTAAATTTTGGTGGATTTGGAAACTTGCTAGGATTTCTCTCAATAACCTCAGCTGACAGTCTTCCTTAGTTTACATATATATTTGCATTTGGTGGTTTGGAATGCTGAAGTTTCAGGGTGTTTAATATAGTGGTCTACTGAATTGGTTGTATTGGATTTTATTAGAGGTATATCTGACTTTGAGTTTATTTTTCTTAGACAAATGAGATTATCTAGTATGATAGAGGTGTTGCAAACTACTTCATTTTTTTGCTCTTATGTTTTTTGGGGCTGTAGATTATGTAAGGGGAAGAACTGTTAGGTCCAACCTGTTAAGACCTATATAGTGTAAATTAAAATATGGTGTATGTTCACACAGACACTGACTATCTAGTTTGGGGACAGGGTGGTGGTGGGGGGTAGAGTTTGCAAATCTGAGCCTGAGCAGAGGTTGCCTATGAGTTTTTTTTCTTTTTCCTCTGATGTAAAGGCGTTTAGTGTGTGGGGCGTCCTGGGGAAGGTGGGAGTTCTGATGTGCTTAGTAGTGGTCCAAAGGTCCCAGGGGTGCCCTGCCAAGGCAGAGTTCATGCAGTCTGGGGACCAGGCCTCTTTCTTTTTTTCTATTTCTTTCTTTCTGTCTTTCTTCCTTCCTACCTTCATACCTTCCTACCTTTCTTCTGCCTTCTTTCTTTCCTTCCTGCCTTTTCTTTCTTTCTTTTCTTTTTTTCTTTCTTCCTTTCTTTTCTTTTTCATTTCTTTTTTTGAGAAGGGGACAGGAGGAGGAGGAGGCTGGAACAAGGACAGGGGCAGGGCAAAGGAGAGCAAAGAAGGGAGGGAGAGAGAGGGCTGGCAAAAGCCTAGAGTGAGAGACCTCCTCCACTTTTGCTCAGTATTTCGTTCCTCCATTCTGAACTATGGTATCCTCTTGTGATCTAGACTTTAATGAATGGACTTAAACTTCAGTTTATCAATCATTGTCTATTATCTTTCCGTAAGAAACTCTGATAGCTGGGCCAAACCAATAGTAAAGTGGGTAGGGTATTTGTCTTGCACACAGCCATCTGGGTTCAATCCACAGCATCCCATGTGGTTTCCATAGCACACCAGGAGTAATTCCTAAATGCAAATTCAAGAGTAACTCTGACCATTTCCAGGTGTGGCCTTAACACAAAAACAAAAGAGAAAAAGAAAATCTGATAGCAGTGACTAAAGGAACAAAAATTTCAATGAGTACTTACATTTCTATTATTGTTGACTAAATAATCTTTGTTCACTTGGAAACACCAAACTTTTCATCAAGGAAAATAATGAAATTAATTCAAAGCAATTATTTTATATTCAAAGTAATATTTAATTACATATAAGAATATATGAAATGCTGTCATTTTCCATTTTTCTATACCCAACACAATTTGAGTAAAAGAACAGATTCCCTTGAGCTCTTTTGACTGATACTAAGGGATCAATGAATTCTTTCAGAAGACTTCTTTTTTTTTTTTTTTTTTGGTTTTTGGGTCACACCCGGCAGTGCTCGGGGGTTACTCCTGGCTCCATGCTCAGAAATTGCTCCTGGCAGGCACGGGGGACAATATGGGGCACCAGGATTCGAACCGATGACCTTTTGCATGAAAGGCAAACGTCTTACCTCCATGCTATCTCCTGGACCCAGAAGACTTCTTTTTCTGTTATTTTTTATCTTAAAAAAAAAACTCTGAAAAATTAAATTACCGTATATACTCGAATATAATCAGAGTTTTTGGGCACAAAATTAGTGCCCCAAAACGCGAATTCTGCTTATACTCGGGTCATACAGGGTATTTGATTCTGTGTGTTTGCACTGAATTAAATGCAAATATTCTCCAGTCATCTTCTGCCGTATGCTGGAGAGGCTGTTTAGCTCAGTACACAAGTCGCAGCTGAGCTGAAGAGATAGGTGGCTGAACTAAACTGTATGCCACTGAACTATTTAATCCACCACTGAACTATTTAATCCACAATATTCTGCACAGTTTATGAGACCGACAGCAGTGATGATGTTATCTGCAAACTCAGTGATAATAATAATGTCTATGCTGATACCCTCACATCAGATACAGGTGAAGCTCTGTTTGGACATACAGATTATGATGAGGAAGAAGCCAGTTTTAAAGGATTTTAACCTTTGTGATTTAGCTTGATTACCTGTTACACTATGGTTTTCTGAACTTTATTTAAAGTTTTAAAGTTATTGTTAGTTTACAGGTTTTCTTTAGCAATAAATGTTGAAAAACATTTAACCTACAGATTCCTCAATTATTGCAATTGTTTTGGATATATATTTTTTATTTTTGAAATTGACCAGTGGCTGCTGCTGCATTTTCCACCTCAGCTTATACTCAAGTCACTAAGTTTTTCAGATTTTAGGGTAAAATTGGATGTGGAATCAGCTTATACTTGGATCAGCTTATATTCAAATATATATGGTATGCCAATTCTGTTTCCTCTGGATAACCTATAAACAAATAAGGGCCAAGCAATCAACCATGTATGGTTAAAATGATCAACCTTTCAGAGAAATTGATAAATTTTTAGGCACATTGTTCTAATGGGAAAATTGTATGATTGTTTGGTACTGCTATTTTTACTAAAACTTAAAGGAATAGATAAGTTCCCATACAAATCACAAAATTAATACTTCTCTGTAGTGATGATTTTTATAGCTAACCTACAAATAAACTTAGAATTAACATCATTAGCATGAGATAGTTGATGAAGCAAAATACTACTTTGTAGTATGTTGGTTGTTGAGTAGAAGAACATATTCCCTTGAGAAAAGAAGGAAGCTTAATATAGAAAGTATACATTTACAATAGTATCAAACAAATATATAAATATTTTAAATTAAAGTTTCAGCAGAGAGGAAAAGAATTAGTTGGGGCCAGAGTGATGGCACAGCAGGTAGCCTTGCACATGGTCGACCTGAGTTTGATCTCTGGCATTCCATGTGGTCCCTCAAGCCTACCAGGAATAATTTTTGAGCAAAGAGCAAATAGTAGCCTCTGAGCACCACTGGGTGTGGCCAAAAAATAACAATAAAATTATCAGTAATTTCCCTGTTCGTGTCATTCTGAAAATTTGAAAAAATTAAAATTCTCAATTATGATAATTCATAATTTAGAAATAAATGTTCTTCAAAGGATTCTGGTTAAGTATAAAGCCTATGCTAGCGAACAACAAGGTGTTAAAAATAAAGCCATCAAGCAAGATTTATATGAAACATGTATATTCTATATCAAAATATACTAACAGTGTTGATTCTTCTTTGAGCTTTGATTGGACTCATTTAACTATCCAAAAATGTCAGCTAAACATGGCATACTCATGATTAAAGGAATGAAGGAAAGAAAATGAGGTCATGAGCAGTATCAGGGACAACCACTTTGGTGATCTTTTGATATATCACTTAAATACTGATTAGTCAACTCAAAGGCTAATCCAGGTAAAGATATTTTGTAGATACGATTAAAGCCTGTTATCAGTTAACTTTAAGTGACAGAGCTTATCCTAGATCATTTGGGAGAAGATGACTAAATGGCTAATGGCATTAAGAATAAAACTATTAAAAAAATGAGATTTCACCTACAAAGAGCAGTTTCTGATACAATGTTCTAGAGTGACTGACCATGTACAAGATTCCAGATTTGCCTGGACAGACTTTCTCACTGTAATTTCTTGCAATAAGTTTTCTAATATATCTCCTGCTTAGTAATTGCCTCTCTAGAGGAGCCCTGACTGATACTGGACCCCAGTAACTATTGACATACAGTCATCATAAGAAATTAATATAAATATTTAGGTCCAGTAGAACTTGGCAGAATTTTAAAAACCAGCCTCTACAAAGTATTTTAAAATTCTACATAGTTGTGTTAATAGTACATACTATTATGGGTCTGGAGCTGTGGTGCAGGCGGTAGGACATTTGACTTGCAAGCACTAACCTAGGATAAACCTCTGTTCGAACCCCCAGGATCCCATATGGTCCCCTAGGCCAGCGGCGCTTTCAGAGCGCATAACCAGGAGTAACCCCTGAGCATCACTGACTGTGGCACAAAAAGCAAAATAATAATAATAATAATAATAATAATAATAATAATAACAATAATAATACATGCTGTTTTGACCAAGTACTGTCTTAATTTTTCCTTTTAACAATTAGTAAAATTTCATTTGGAGAGAAAGCACAACCAGCAGGAAACTTGCCTTTCATGTTGCCCACCCGAGTTTCATCCCTAGCACCTCATATTACTGCCAAGCTCCAACAAGAGTGGTCCCTTAAAGTAGAGCCAGAAAAAACCTGAACAAAGCCAGGTATGATCCCTAAACAAAATAATAAGTCAAATTTAAGGTTGAAAAGAAAGGACAGGGGTTAACATACTGCCTTGCATATGTAGACCCTCGTTTTGTCTTAGTACTGCTTATGTTTCCGAGTACAACGACAGAATAGTCTGAGCACTACCAGGTATAATGCAATCCGCCACCCCAGAAAAGTAATTAGTAAAGTATATCCGGGCTGAAACTGTGCCTCAAGAGTAGAGTACTTGGGATCGGAGATAGCATGGAGTTAAAGCGTTTGCCTTTCATGCAGGACGGTGGTTCAAATCCCGACATCCTATATGCTCCCCTGAGCCTGCCAGGGGCGATTTCTGAGCATAGAGCCAGGAGTAAGCCCTGAGCGCTGCCGGGTGTGACCCCAAAACAAAAAACAACAAAAAAAAAGAGTAGAGTACTTGTGTTAATGTATGAGATTACCAGTACTTCAAAAAATAAAACCAGATACAATTTGAAACAAATAGATCAGGGGCCGGAGAGATAGCACAGCAGTAGGGTGTTCGACTTGCATGTGGCAGAGTTGGAAGGGACTGGATTTGATTCCCAGCATTCCATATGGTCCCCCAGAGCCTGCCAGGAGCATTTTCTGAGCACAGAGCCAGGAGTAACCCCTGAGCGCTGCTGGGTGTGGCCCCCAAACCAATCAATAGATAAAGTTTAAAATCACAAAAAACAGATTAATTAAATAAAAATAGTGAAATTTCTAGATATGATTGGGATGAAAATTTCAGTGCCTGTCATATTGAAATTTTGTCAATTGGCATATGTATATAGCAATATAGGAAGAGGATAATTAAGTTTTATTATTTTAAAACAAAAGATTTCTAATACTAAAAAAGCACATGCAAAACATTTTAAATAGCATTTACTTTTTAACTGAACAGTTGTTTCCTTTTTTGTTTTTAAATGAAGTAATAATACTAGAAGAGAGTTCAATGGGCTGGATCATGCCTTGTATGTATGAGATTTTGTGTTCATTCCCCAACACTTCATAGCTCCCAGATTATGACAACCACATCATCAAGCCTAGCTTTGAAATATCTGTTCTGGCTGGTCTGAGAGCCATGACATCTGGAAGGTAATAATACAGAAAAATATACCATAATATCACAAAATTCTAACTTTTATAGAATTATTTTATTTTATTATTTACAACATTATCTAAAATGAACTTAAAACGGAAGTTAAACTGTGCTATTAACTATGCTAAGATTTTAAATCAGGGGTCTCAAACTCGCGGTCCGCAGGCCTTTTGCGGCCCTCTGTACAACATTTTGTGGCCCTGCCTAGAGGAATCTTTTTTTGTTTTGTTTTGTTTTAATTGTTTGGGTCACAACCCCCAATGTTCAAGGCTTACTATTGACTTTGCACTTAAGGATCACCCTGACTTTGCCTCCTGCAACTCCCAGGTAAATTGAGTTTGAGACCCTTGTAATATTTCCCAAAAAAGACTAACTTGTAATTTTTTTAATCTTTTGTTGAAGTAATAGTTTACAGAGTGCAACTGTTTATATACCTTAAAGGTACAATAATATCATAGCTCACAAACTTATTCATCTGGGCCAAATATTATACAAAGACAACTATTCTTACCTTGAAATCTACAGATAGGGACAGTTTGTCTTTGGTTTACCTTTCTATGCTTTGCTATTAATTATGCTAACTTTGTTAATATTATTTGAATTACATACATATACAATAGTGAGTATAAGCATATTATTTATGAAATAGCACAGCACAAGAAATAACTAGCCATTGAAAGAAAGTTAACAGCCCTTTTCATGATTATATGCCAGAAGTAATTCATAAACGACACACAAGATTAGAAAACTGCTTTGTAATGTCCTCAAGTACAATGTTTCAACAAAAGGTGTTCTAATAAATATTTAAAAAAGCTGCAAAAATAAGCATAAATATTGTACTCTACAGATAATAACCCTTAATATGACTTAGTAGCAACCACTGGTGGTTTGCAAAAAAATGATTTTGACAAGAAATAGTGAAGAAGTACCCTGAGCATGTGAATACATGTTTCATATTATTTCCTGCCCTAAATTTGATCATGATCCTCTAGGGAAAGTGCTGGAACTTATTATCCTGCAATAAAATCTGAGATACAAAAATAATGAAATCATTGTTCATGTTAAGAAGAATCACATATGCTATTTAACTTGCAAATACTCACCTCCCAAGGATCATCCTGGTTGCCTGATGAATAAAAGTGGCAGAAACAACCACATACAAATTTTTGTGTGAACACTGGTTTGAGCAATACAACTTTATATTGTTTACTGAAGTTTTATAGTAAGTTTTGATGCCAAGTAATGTCAGCTCCTTAGCTATATTTTTCTTCTATTAGCTATGTTTTTCTTCTATTCTCTGTTGGCTATTCTTATCATATGAACTTTAGAATCAGTGTGTCAATTTCTACAAATAACTATATTTTTAAATATGATGAGTGGTATGGAATCTACAAATTAAGTTGGGTCCAGAACAGAGGATATAACAATGTTGAAATATAATACATAAAATACATTACAATACATAAATATTAAATATATAGACTTTGCTGTGGATAATCAAATGTTATAGTTTTCTTCATATATTTTATTTCTTTTTCTTTTTAAGGTGGTTGTATAAAATGTAAAAAAAGATTATACAGAATATAATTTCAACTTTCTTACATTTTTGGAAAAGGCCAAAATATGGAGACAGTAACAAGATCAATGATTATCTGGAATGAGGGAGAGAAGAATAGAAAAAGCACAGAGGAATTTTAGGGCAAGAAAACTAGTCTATATAATCGTGTAAATATTGGTGGATCATGGTATTACACACTTATTCATCTATAAGATTATAATAATGCAAAGAACATATTTTAATGTAATATATACACTATGAGTTATAAAGGTGTGTAGGTGTGTGGATGATTCAAATGTACCCTGATGAGAGAAGTTGGTAATAAAGAACTTACTAGGGGGCTGGGCGGTGGTGCTGGAGGTAAGGTGCCTGCCTGCTTTGCCTGTGCCAACCTAGGACGGACCTCGGTTCAATCCCCCGCTTCCCCATATGGT
>PVKC010005795.1:17083-32500 GCA_004027635.1 Crocidura indochinensis | reverse complement strand
TTTTTTTTTTTTTTGGTTTTTTGGGTCTCACCCGGCAGTGCTCAGGTATTATTCCTGGCTCTATGCTCAGAAATTGCTCCTGACAGGCACGGGGGACCATATGGGGCACCGGGATTCGAACCGATGACCTTTTGCATGAAAGGCAAATGCCTTACCTCCATGCTATCTCCCGGGCCCCAAATTAGCAATATATTTAACAGCCAGGCTTTATTGTTATTCTTAGTCACAGGAGGAAGAATATTACTTGTGCTATTTCAGTATCACCTTAAACTTTTGCTTTTATGGATGACTGAGGCATATCGACAATGGAAAAGCTAGATATACATGTTAACTTTACAGCATCTTTTGACTTGATTGACCTAAAATAATTGTAAAAAGACAGAACCAGGACTAGTATTCCCACTGGATAATAAAAAAAGTCTGTAAATGTATAATTCTTCCAGTGTCTACTAATGAATTTGTAGGTCTTTTGTACATCCAATTCTGTATTTTTATTAATTTGCCAAAGTTTATGCCTCCTTTTAGTTACTTATATTTCAAGGTGATAAATGGAGGTTTTGAAATTTAAAATATTTTCTGTGTAATTACCAATAAAATACACATAAAATGTTCTGAAAAAGTGAAGTACCTATGCTACATACATAGATAAACTTCTATATATTTTTATGAACGAATATTATATATGTCAATCACATGAGACCTGGAGGCAGAGATACTAGGGCAAGTACTTCTCAACAAGGTTGTGTTTTGCCTCTAGGCAAAAGGATTTTAAAGAGGGTTGATATTTGACAGTAGTAATTCAGACAGAATTTTGCTAGTGGCAGCCAGTGATGTTGTAAACATTATGCAAAGGTTCTGGATAGTTCTCACAGCAGAGAAATAGTTGGTTCTGGATTATGTAGAAGCTGAGAAATCTTAAATAAAGTAAAAAGAAGTAATACATGATATTTGTCATAAGACATATGCCTTGTCCATAAGCAGAAAAGTTTTCTGTATTCTTTGACCCTGAAGTTTTATTTTCATGATCAACAATGCATTACTAGTGTCTCTTTAAGCTTGAGACCTGTGAACATTCATTTTCACTTATCTCTCATTTCTTAGTTTTGTTGTGGATCAATTAGGTACTACCATAAATTCCTCTAGTAATAAAAACATAAAGCAAGTATCAAGATAAATTGAGATATACATAAAACACTTAAAACAATCTCTATATCACAGTAATAGGCAATATAGGTTCATGAAAAATATTAAAATAATTTTTAGAATACAATGCTATCTTTATTACTACTCTCTTGACTTACAAGAATCTCTCTTCACTATTATGGAAATAAGTTACTTAAATACAATTTGTTGAAAGCTCATATGAACTTTAAAAATTTAATACTATTGTGGGTCCAGAGAGTTGTTGCAGCAGTAGGGCACTTGCCTTGCATGCGGCTAACCTAGGACAGACTGAGGTTCAAGGTTCATCTCCTGGCTTCCCATATGGTCTTCCAAGCCAGGAGCAATTTCTGAGCACATAGTCAGGAGTAACCCCTGAGCATCACTGAGTGTGGCCCAAAACCAAAAAAAAAAAAAATCAAAAATCTAGCACAATCTTTATATTTGCTAATTCATCATTATTTTCAGCAACTATAAAGGAACATTCAATTTAACAAAATAAGTACATTATTTTTATTTACTGCTAAAGAAAATATACATGCAGAGTACATTTTCATAATGTATTTTAGTTATCTTTTTTACAAGAACAAATGTATATTTTTTTGTTTTGGCGTACACCCAGCAGTGCTCAAGGGTTACTCCTGGCCCTGCACTCAAAAATCTCTCCTTGCAGGCTCAGGGAGCCATATGGAATACTGGGGATCAAACCCAGGTCAAGTGTTGCAATGAAAATACCTGCCTGATGTACTATTGCTTTGGCCATAATATGTTAATTTTTAATTCAGCCTTCATAAAGAAGGGAAAGATAATATAAATTGCATTTTATGATTAGAAACAACTATACTCATTTCCTTTCACAAATGAGCACCTCTAACTGTGTCTCTGGTAACCCCAACACATGGTTTTTTGATGAGAATAAAGAAATGAATTGTGCCATGAGAGTCATTGCTACCATTTTTTCATAGATGAGCAAACCAAAGCAGTATAAGATTAAAAGACAGAATCAAACAGTGATAGAGAAGGGCTTGGGACCTATTCTCTTTACTGCTCCTATTAGACTTGTTTTTATTGTTAAATCTACTAGTAATGATGATGACAGAGTCAATTCTGTGCACAAATTCATCAACATTAAGACTCAAACCCTTATATTTTTTATTTTCATTTTTGCTTTTGGGTCATATCTAGCTCTGGAGACCACACAGTCCTGGAGATCATATCCACAACTGCATTTCAAGCATACATATAGACCCTTGGGTTATTTCTTCAGGCTAGAATTCAGAATGTATAGTTTGCTCCCAAAGGAATATAAAATTGCCATCAAAAGCATATATGTGACTGTCTATTTGTCTAGGAACTAGGAAATACAAGTGGGTGAAATTTAGAAGATGTACACTGGAGTAATCAGCTCTATTACTTTCCATATCATGAAATTAAATATAGAGCATGCAGGAAATAGTAGAATAGGATTTTACTCAATAGTTTAAAATAATTTCATATTTATATCTTGTAAATATGCATATGAGACAATGAGTATGAAGGAGTTTGCAAAGTGCTCATTTGAGTTTGCTTTATTAGACTTTCGTTTATTAAGAAGAAACTAATTGGGCCGGAGAGATAGCATGGAGGTAGGATGTTTGAGCATAGAGCCAAGAGTAACCCCTGAGGGCTGCCAGGGTGTGACCCAAAAACAAAAACAAAAACAAAACAAAACAAAAAAAGGAACCAATATAGTCATCTCTGTACTGACAAATAGAAGTTTACTTTCGTTTCTCTCATTTTTGGTATTTGGATTCTGATCTTTGGAATTTTACAAGTGGGAAATATCAATAAGGGTGGGAAGAAATATATTTAATAGATTTTTGAAAAATGGACACTTTATCTCCCATTCCCTCTTAAAAACATTCAAGTTTTTCCAAGTTCTAATTTGCTGTAACTTTGAGTTCTGATCAAGCTGAGAAAGTCTAGTGGCATAAATGTGAAGACTGCCACCATTTTTGTGCTATCCAAACATCTGGTTAATTTTATAAAGCATTCTCACACTTAAACATAAGGTCTTAGTAAATATCCTTGGATGAAAAATCTTTCATCTAGTATGTGGACATTAACTTTCCAATAAAAGCTAATGGCTCAACTTCAAATTAGGTAATAGAACCACATCACATTATTATATCTGCCAAGGCAAGAAAAAGGCCAGAATTTTACTGAAATCTATCTATAGACTGCTATTCTTTATTATTCAAAATCTTACTTTCCAACTCACAGCTTTGGTTGGCATGAAACAAATAGTAAATTTTTCTGGACTATTTAAATAATTGGCAGAAGAGTCTAAATAAAGTAAGAAAGAAGCCAGAACAAACACCTCCACCTATATTCATGCATCCTCCATTAAAATGGATTGGGTGCATAATCACATCCATTTTAGCATTTTATGAATATTAGCCTATTTAACAACTCTATAAAATATATAGTATTACTGTTCACATTTTATACTCAAAGCATTAAAATGCCAATGGTAACATCTTACTATTGATTATAGAACAGGACACACCCACTTGATATTTTACATCAGATTAAATGATTCCATGCCAAGATAACTTTTTTTTGATGTTTATTACTCATTTTAGCTTTTTTTTTGTTTTTTTCTTTTGGACCAGAATGGATTACAAATCATTCACAGTAGTATTTTAGGTACATAGTGACATTGAATCAGGGGCATTCCCATCACCAATGTGGTCCTCCATCCACCCCTATTCCCAGCATGCATCCCATATGGCTTTTTGTTTGTTTGTTTGTTTTGGGGTCACACCCAACGGTTACTCCTTCTGGCTCCACTCTCAGAAATGGCTCCTGGCAGGCTTCGGGGACCACACAGGATGGCGGAATTTGAACCACCATCCATCTGCATGCAAGGCAAATGCCCTATCTTCACGCTATCTCTCTGGCCCCGACATTAACTTTTATCTAACTGTCTCTGATCAGTCTTCATGTGACAGATTCTATCTACCCTTATAATAGTTTACAGAAATCTAGACTCACCTTATCTTTCATCACTCCACACAACTATATACCAGTTTTGATTTCTATCCAGTTTTTCTCTGCTTTCATCACTCTAGTTAGAACCCACATTCTTTTATTCTATAATTACTATTACTATAAAAGTTCCATTTCTGGCCTATTTGATGCCAATTTATTTTTTTAATTTATTGTTTTGTGTTATTGGGGACAATACCCAGCAGTGCTCAGGCCTTATATATGGCTCTGTTCAGAATCCATCCTGGCTGTGTTAATTAAGAACACTATATTTGGTATCTGAAATTGAAAATGGGTCAGCGTCATGAAAGGCAAGTGCCTATGTACTGTACTATCTCTCCAACCCACAGTCATAATCTATGCTTTTTTTATGCCTTTTTTTTGGGTCACACCCGCAGTGCTCAGGGGTTACTCCTGGCTCCATGCTCAGAAATTGCTCCTGGCAGGCACGGGGGACCATATGGGGCACCGGGATTCGAACCGATGACCTTTTGCATGAAAGGCAAATGCCTTACCTCCATGCTATCTCCCGGGCCCCTTTATGCTTTTCTTTTTTCTCACCATAGATCACTCTCTTCCTTAGCTTGATACCAGAGCCCTATCCTTAAAAGTATTTTATTTAATTTTCTTCATTAAAATAATAGCACAATAACATTATCCAAGTTTTAGGTGAACATAATTAAGAAATAAACATTTGATGCAGGTACTCTTGATTTATAGCTCCTATAGTCCAAAAACTAATCAACAAAAAAGTAAATGAGTGAAATATTATTTCTTGGATTTGAAAAGACTCAGACTTTGCACTCCTATAATAAATTAGAAAACAGGAGTATATTATTTTTTTGCAGAATTTTGGGTGCAATTTCTTGAGACACAGAGGTCATTAGTTGAACAAATAGATCAATTGTTGATGGTGAGAGTCCAACCTTAACTTTGATTTTCTTTTAAATCTGAAAGACACAAATAGGAAAATGTAGGTACTTAATACAGTATCGCACTAGTTAAGGATTAAATATGACTAAAAAGTCTATCCAGTTTTGTAAGGGTACACAACCCTGAATAGACTCTCTAGTCATATGTATGTGTATATATATAAACAAAGACACACCCTTCCAACCTTGGATAGACTCTTTAGTCATATATATGTACCTATATACATATATATAGTATACACACACACCCTTACAATATATATATGTATATATATATAAACACACCCCCTTACAACCCCAGATAGACTTTTCTTTAGTCATGTATATATATCTATATACACACTCACATATATATATATATATGTACACAACCTTTACAATCCTATAAAAACTCTTTAGTCATATTTAATTCTTAAACATCATGATATATATACACATATATATGCTCTCTTTTTTCTCTACATGGGGTGGTTGTGAAAATGTGTTGTGAGTGTACTTATGTGTGTTTGAGATTAATATGCTCTAGGGGTGCTAATATAAACACAAGAAAAAAGGGTGTAAACTTTTCACATTTAAATGTCTAATATATCATAAGAAAAACCTGGAGAGGTTGATAAGACTTACTTCATAATGAAATAACCATCATTTTGGCATATATAATTCAGAAATAATTTAAAACATACTCAGGAAGCTAGAGTGACTGGTTTTACAAAGAATTCCTCATGCTTTACCAACATCAATAGCAGCTTCAATTTCCTAGTAATGTTCTAGTTTGGATTTTTATCAAGACTTCCCCTTTCAGCACCATGCCTTACTATTTTGTCATACATAGAAAAAGACAGTGGTGCTTTTTCACAATTTTCTTGTTTTGTGCCAGTGATATTTCAACCCTTCCTCCACCCTGCTGAACAGAATATGTCATCACTGCAAACTACCTCCTCCTTGGTGTCTAATCCTTTTCTTTCTTATTTTTTTTTGGATTTTGGGTCACACCCGGCAGTGCTCAGGGGTTACTCCTGGCTCCATGCTCAGAAATTGCTCCTGGCAGGCACGGGGGACCATATGGGGCACCGGGATTCGAACTGATGACCTTTTGCATGAAAGGCAAACGCCTTACCTCCATGCTATCTCCCGGGCCCCAAATCCTTTTCTTATTATTCATAAATTTGTTTTAAATTTACATTATTCAGTAAAGTGTCTAATTCTGGGCAACATTTTACAGATAAGGAACTTCAGATCCTGACAGCAGAAAGGAATCTTCAAAGTCATACAGAGATACTTAAAAGAAAGAACTGGAAAGTAGCTTTTCCCATTACATTTCTCTCTCTCTAGCTCTATTCATTGTGCATGAACATAAATTGAGAAGTTGATGTAACATCATTTGCATCTACTATTAGTGGACACATTCTTTTGCAAATAGTTTTTCTCCTTTACAGTTCTATCCTTTCATGTTTTATTTTTTAATTTAAAAAGATAGCACTAACATTTTTAATTTTTGCATTTTTCCCCAGGAAATTCAAGGAAGTAAGTTTCAGAGTAGGTATGTAGATGAGTATGTAAATGAGACAGGACATTGAGAGTAAGACACAGATTTGAGCATGTCAATGTTTCCACCTGGAAGTTATTACAGAGAGTAATCTGTGAGACAAAACAGCTTGTGGATGGAGAAGCAAGCGGTGTGGGAGAGGAAGAGAGTCAGATGACCAATTTTCTTTTCCAAAGAAAAGTTTGCACAAAGAAAATGCTAGTATTACAAAGTGGAGAAAGAAAAGCCTCTTCAACAAGTAGTGTTGGGAAAACTGGTAGCTACATACAAAATAAACAGCCAAACAACAAAACAAAAAAACCTTCAGACCTCTTCTTAATGCAATGCACAAAGGTCAATTGAAGTGGATTAAAAAGACCTTGATACCATATATGAAACCAAGGTACACAGAGGAAAATGTAAGGCATGACTTTGAAACTAAAGGCATTTTCAAAGATAAAATGCCACTGACCAAGTGGAAACAAGGATTAAAAAAATGGGACTACATTAAACTGAGAACAGCTTATTTACCTCAAAAGAAACAGTAATGAGGATACAAGACTACCCACAAAATGGTAGAAACTATTAGCCTAACACCCACCAGATAAGGGGTTAATATCTAAGATATATAAGGCACTGATAGAATTTAGCAAGAATAAAACATCTAACCTCATCCAAAAAATGGGGAGAAGAAATGAACATACATTTCCTCAAAGAAGAAATACAAATGACTAAAAACTACATGAAAAAATGTTCCATTTACTAAACATTAGAGAGAGACCAATGAAAACAACATTGAGATATTATCTCACACCACAGGACCTAACACACAAGACAAAAAGTAAGAACTACCACTGCTGGCACAGTGTGCGGAAAAAGTAACTCTCATTCACTGCTAGTGGGAATGTAGATAGGACCAGACTCTTTGGAGAACAATATGGGAATACCTCAAAAAATTGAGTTTTCATATGATCCACAATATCACTCCTAGGGATATATCCCAGAAATGCAAAAATACAATTTGAAAATGACCTTTACACTGGTATGCTCAGTGAATCGCTATTTACAATAGCTAGAATCTGGAAACAACCCAGATGCCCGACAAAAGGTGAGTGGCTAAAGAAACTATGGTACATCTATATATAGGAATTCTATGCAGCTGTTATGAAAAAAATGAAGTTATGACATTTACTTATACATAGATAGATATGGAGATTATTATGCTGAGTAAAATGAGTCAGAGGGAGAGGGATAGACGTAGAATAATCTCACTAATTTGTGGGGTATAACAAGTAAAAAATAGTGTGGTAACAGTATCAAGCAATAGAGATAAGGATCAGAAAAAGCAGTCCATGGTGGAAAGGTTTCCACAAAGAATGGTCAATGTAGTTATTGAATGGTCCACTGTGACAATGATAGTTGAAATTATTCACTCTGGACAAGAACTGGGTGCTTAAAGGGGATAATGTGATATGCATGGTCTCTCTTCTTTAACAGCAGTGCAATACACAATGTCATAAAAGGAGAGAGAGAGAAAGAGAGAGAGAAGTATGCCTGCCTGTTTCAGAGGCAGGCGGGGGGGTGGTAATAGGAGAAGGTGAGAGGGAAACCGGTGGCAGGAAATGTGCACTGTGTACACATTTCAACACTTTCACTTGTGAAGGGTGTTGTACATTTTATGACTGAACTCAATCATGATTAATTTTATAATCATGGTAAAGTAATTATATAAAAATAAAATAAAATAAGAGCTAGATTAGGGTCATAGCTATAGTACAGCAAGACTCACCCAAGTTCAATCCCCAGTAACCCATGTGGTCCCCCAATTCTATCAAGAGTGACCACTGAGAGAATAGGACATTCAAAGATGCTCTTCATTTCAATCTGGTGAAAAGCAAGACTTGTTAAAGTGTAAGGGATAGGGATAGTCTTGTGTTGGCTTGAACAACTTTCTCTGGATTTTGGATTTTGTCCTCTGCAATTGTGGAAAGACATCAAGTGTGTTCTTTCAAATGGCAAGGAGAAATAAGTGCCAGACTGTAGGAGGTTAATATATCTCCTGGGACTTCTTATTTTGGGGATATTGCAAGTATATTGCAGTCCACTAGAAATCTGCCACAGCAATTCTCTTTTTGAAAGATGATCACATTAATGTGGTAGCTTAAGCTATGGATTGTGATTGCTGAAGCCACAGAATAAAATTTTCTGTATCAGAAAATTAAACACTTCCCAAACAATGTTATCATTCCCAAACAATGTTGTGTTGCTGAATGTGACATATTGCAAATACCCTCATATTTAGGATGGGTAATAGTTTAGGATGGGTATTTAGGATGGGTAACATGTTTTGAGGTAATACCTGGCAGTGCTCATAGCTTGCTATACATTCAGACATTACTACCTACTAGTGGGCTTGGGAGACCACCTGGGATGCCAGGGATTGATCCCAAAATATCCCTGAGCAAAGCACGCACCCAACTCCAGCTTCTTGACACATTGCATATTCTTTTCATCAGTGTTAACTACCTTCAAGCAAAAATAAAATTGACAGCAGCATATCATTTTCTCTGCATTTTACTTAATAAGGCCATATTTTACAAATCTCAGTAATAAAATTTTAAAATAACTTCAATAATATTTTGAATCTTTCAGAAGTTTCATGATCTCTGAACCTTAGATCAATGGTTTCTTACTTAAAGGGAATAATAATAATTTCATTTCATATATTTTCTCTTATTCCTATATCTATTAAATCATTTCATTGCATATATTTTCTCTTATTCCTATATCTATTACTGTCTAAATAAAGATATTTAGGTCTAACCACAGTGCTTAAATAAATTATGAAAACAAACAAACATTTAAAAGATGTTTAGGTCTAGCTTTTGGGGTATTAAAAAGTAGTCAAAATAAATTCCTTAATTTTTTTTTACAAATAAATAGGCAGCAACTTTTAATTTAGTATAGCAGCTTTATTGAAATATAAAAACATACACTAATTTTCAATAAATTAAAATGTACAATGTAATAAATTTGAATTTAAAACTTTCATCATATCAATTAATTTTCCAATGATCCCTTTCAATAATTCTTTCCTTCTTGATCACAAGCACCTCCTTTGAATGCAACTATTCTAGAATGTAATATAAATGGAGTTAGATCATGTGCACATTTTTGGATAGAATGAGGCATCTAGCCTCTTTCAAATAACAAATATTTTAAAATTTCCAACATGTAGTTGGTACAATTAACAATTTAATCATTTTAATTGCTAAATAGAATTATATTACAACAATATACCTTTATTCTCTTCATAGACATTTGTCTTGTTTATATGCTGAATCTACTTAAATTAAATCAGATTAAATATTTAGTTATAATATATATTTGAACATGTATTTTTATTTCTCCATGGTAAAAATCTAAAGGTATAATTGGTATGTAATATTATAATGATATTACACCCTACCTGACTAGTCAGTGAATCTAAAATTATTTTATGGTAATTTCACATTTCTCCATTAACTAAATACTATGAATAAATATTAGATAAATTAAAAGTCACTGCCAATGAAGTCACTTTTCTAGAAATTTTCATCTGATCTATATTCCAATTAAAAACTCCTATCTAGCTCTATTATAAAGATAACTTTAAAAGCAATTTTAATGTGTCTATATGAAGTAATTCTGTTTCTTCTCTTCTTCCTCCTCTTCTTTTTCTTTTTCTTCTTCCTCTTCCTCTTCTTTTTCTCCTTCCTCCTCCTTCTCTTCCTCCTTTTCTTCCTCCTCCTTCTTCTATTAACACCACCCTAAACTATCTGGAAAGAACACGAGGAACAGTAGGACAACAACCAATCATTATAAAGATATCAGAAGCTAAAACCTTTTCATCTCTCCCTAGATAAACTGGCTTATGACCTTGGTCAGGGTTGTCTCCTCCTGATCATCCATATGAGGCTTGTGCTGACAGAATAAAGTTTTGTTTTGTGTAACTCCAACAGTGTGGTCTCGCCATTTGGCTCTGGACCCTAACACTCGTATTTCACTCCTATTCTCTTCTCTCAATGTTCTTTATGCCTCAATGTAGCTTATGAAGAGTGAATAATTTTAATTATTCTTTCATAAATGCATGATATTTGAATAAGAGCAAAGAAGAAAGGTCAAAAGCTGTTTTTATGAGACCAGAAAGAGTTTAACCTGAAAATTTAAAACAATACAGTAAAGATTTATTTAGAGAAGAAGTGCACTTGAAAGTTGATCAGCTATAGGAGCTGTCATTTATTCTATTTTACAGAGAATAAAGGGATCTGATGAAATTATGTAATCAAATCAGCAATGTAGATTGACAGAGGCAGGATGATTAGCTAATTTTATGAGGTAATCCTTATTATGTGGAAATAAGAATTTGAAAATAAATACGGTAAAAAAGGATGGAAAGAAATTTGCTAATGTGGGGACCACGCAAATGAAAATAAATGGGAAATGCTTTGTCATTATTTTATTTTCAATCTTTGTCTTAGGTACCACATCTAGTGGTGCTTAGAGGTTTCTCCTTACTCGATAGTGGTTACTCATGGTAATGTTCTAAGGACCATGCTTTCCTGGAGATAAAATCTGGGTCTCTTTCATTAAAAATATATGCATAGGGGCCAGAGAGATAGCATAGCTGTAAGGCGTTTGCCTTGCACCGGCATCCCATATTGTGCCCCGACCCTGCCAGGGGCGATTTCTGAGCGTAGAGCCAGGACTAAACCCTGAGTGCTGCTAGGTGTGACCCAAAAACCAAATATATATATATATGTATATATTTATATATATATGGTTTTATATATGTATAAATATATATATTATAAATATATAATATGTATAAATATATATAAATATAAATAAATATATATAGCTTATACATATATATGTATAAGCACTTTGAGCTATCTCCTTAGTCCAGTAAAATTAATAACTACTTATCCTATCAGAATTTTTCTTTTTTTAAAAGAGGATAATACTTTTCAGAGCAAAATTTAATCAAAGAAAGCCAATATATATAATTTCCTCAGAAAAATAGCAAAAGGGCTTGGCCAACTTGACTTCACAGTAGAAAATATCTTGTTAGCATAAAATGTTAATTCTAGTTAGATAATTATGGCTTTATTGTTTTCTTTGGTTATACTAATGGAGATATAAATACAGGATGGCTGAAAGATGAAACTAAATACAAATACTAATCCTGACTGCCTGCAAGAATTTGCTAAATCTTTCTCATTGTTATGTTTTGACATTTTATCTATTTGCACCCCCCAAATTTCTCAAACTTCAGTTATTTGAAGTACTATATTGTTTGGTACCTATCATTTGAAGTTTATCAACCTGAAGTTCATAAATCTATCATATTATCAAACAATTACACTTTTAGATATTTCTATGAATAATATCAAACACTCATTTTAAAATATTAATACTACTCAGCTATTAAAAAGATGGAATATTGTCAGTTGTAATAACAGTGAGACTTAAAGAGATTATGTTAAATAAAAATTAGAAGAAAGACAGCTATGTGATTATACTCATTTACTAATTTCCTTAAGTCCAAGAAAGAGACAAAATGGACACATAGGAACCTTAATTCTTAGAGAAGAATTAAGTTATTAAAGTGGAAAGTGGTGTGAGCTTAGGAAATAAGGGGTCTGAATGGACCATAGTGAAAAGATATTGGTACTTTGATAGGACTACCAATTTGGTAATATATATACTTAAAGATTATATATAATTCTTACTTTTCAAACATATACAGTGTTGTAAATCAATGTTCATTTAGTTGTTAAAATGTGAAGTTTATGCTTAACTTTATCAGATTTTGGATAAACTAAGGATCATCAGAAAGCATAGTTATGTAAATAACTAAAGTAAAAAAAAGTTAAGCGCTACAAAGAAAATCTTTAGAAGTTACTCAAAATTTCTAAAATATGTTTAATGGTTTAGAATATCATCTTTCCGTAAGAACCTAAGAAATAGAAAATATATTAGTTTTTCTAGAGTAGCTTTTTTGGAGTAGCTTTTGGCTAAGCACCATCAATGTACTTCATTAAAAATATCTCAATTTCTCAAAGCCACAGATGGAATATGTAAGAACTATGTTGAGGGTATTAATAGGTCTTATGGAGTGCTCCATAGTAGTTCCAATGAAAAAAATATTTATAGAACATATTTTTACTTCTTTCAGTAAATTTTAAAATCCAGTGGGGGAAATAAAAAGATCAATTGCTATGATATGGAGCTGTGTTTAGAAATCTCTTGCATCATAAGCCCCTTTACCCACACACCTACCTCTATAAATGCAGAACATTGTCTCATTTAATACTCGGGAGCTATGCAGTCATAGCTTTTGCATCCAGTGCAATAGTTGATATTAGAACTCTGGGTCTGTGCCATACTCACAATGAGTAGGCTTGGGAAGATACTGGGTGTGTCTAGAATAATTATTGAGTAGTGTCTAAGTCAGAAACCATGAGTTATATGTTATTACACAACCTCTTCATTTTATCAACAAGGAAAAGGTCACAGCACATTTTGTTAAAAATCTCCAGCTAATAAGTAAATTTCAAATCTAAAGTATGCAGATTGGGCTGTCTCTAGCAGAAAATGTTGTTGCCCATTCATATACCTCATATATTCCTATGCTATTAAGCCATTGCCCTCAATGAGAACTTTCACCCCAAACACAAATATATCTGTACATGCATACGTGCATGCACACACACACACACACACACACACACACACACACACACCACAAAGATACAGACACAGAGCAGACAGCTAATAATAGATGACAGGAGACAGTGTATAAACTTTGACTTTCTTGGTGGGAAAACTCTGGGACTCATATGTTATTAGCTCTCAGAGATCTCCAGAGGACAAACATTTCTGCTTTCTATACTGGTGTCTGACTTAATGCACACTTTATTTACTATTTTACTTGTCTAACTTCCCCACCCCTATATGAGTAATTTTATAACCATCTCCCACATAAATCTCTTGATCCATGGCAACTTTCCAAGGAAATTCAGACTAGGAAACAGCCCAAAGCCAAATTTATTCTCGAGAGTTATGGAAGATAACCTGCTAGACATGTTTACATGCTCTACTTTTCAGCATCCTTTTATTTTATCTCTCCTTCTGGATTCCTTTATCTCTATTCTTCAGTAACCATGAACTTTTATAGTCTCTGTTTTCTCATTTCTTTCCTATACCTACAAAATCTTGATTTTTCTCCATGAGGTTAGGGGAGATTTTAATGCTATTAAAGCAATCTACCCAAAACATTAATGATTTATAGCATTTCACTCTTCAAAAAGTTTTATTTCAAAATAGTCCCCTTTTATCCAAATGTAATTCTAATGAGCAGTGCATGGTATTTCATTTCAACAGAAATGAAAAATTTTAAGTTGAATGGTACATAATAGTCAAGGGAACTGCTTAAAAAAGCTAGATGATGCTTTACTAAGAAACTAACATAAGCAAGATCGAAGACTCCATAAGATTGCAAAGAGGCTTTTGCAGCATTTGCAACAGGATTATTTTCTACTTTTAATTTTGAAATAATTTTAGAATTATTTAAGAGTTTCAAAGAGCATCGAAAAGTTGTATACAATCTTCTCCCAGATTAGCCCAATGTTAAT
Source organism: Crocidura indochinensis (assembly GCA_004027635.1). NCBI lineage: Eukaryota > Metazoa > Chordata > Mammalia > Eulipotyphla > Soricidae > Crocidura > Crocidura indochinensis. Next base: position 18,173 of record PVKC010005795.1, on the reverse strand, counting down.
ATCTTACATGGTTGCAATGTGTCTATTTTTGGGGGGAGGTCACATCTGGCAATGATCAGGTCTTATTAACTTTGTGCTCAGGGGTATCTCCTAATGGGCTCTGGTATCACATAGTTTTCTAGGGATCAAATATGGGTTGCCACATGCAAGGCAAAGCTTTATCTTCTGTACTTTGTATCCAGACCTAAAATGCATTTGCTAAAGTTAAGAAATTAATTTTAAAAAACACTATGATTAACTATATTGATATTAAGATTTTACAAAATTTTCTAAAAACATATTTTATGTTCCAAGATACAACTGGGAGGCTACATTGCTTTTAAAAAGCACATATTAATAGTCTGTCAATACAGGAAAATTATTGCACATTTTCAGAGGATCCTTTTACTTTTCAGTGTAGGAGATGTAGAAACTTCTATACTATAAAACCCACATTCTAGGTAAGAAAAGTGGAGCTAAGAAATAAGGAAAAAATGTTGAGCATGTTCATGTCTTTTTTATTATATTTTTATTTTTTGTATATTGTTGACAATAATATTTTAGATACATATTGACATAAAATTAGGGGATTCCCATCATCAAATTGTCCTCCCTATACCTCCATTCCTGTCCTACCACCCATATCCTCCTCCCACTCCCTTGGGGCTGCGAGAATAAGTGGTCCCTTCTGTGCCAAGCTTACAACTTAGTGGTCTTATACTTGTTTGGTCTTGGTACTTCCCTTATTTCCCCCTAACTGGGAGGCGGGACTAGATAGTTCTAGTTATGTGTTTTTGTTTGAAGAAGAGAAAAGTGATAAACTGGGGTAAAAATCAAATACGCCAAAACTGGGCAGAGTCCATCATTGGTTTGAGAGACAAAGGGGAAAAAGAAGGTGAAATACCTCACCAATACAAAAAGAAGTGTCAAATAAAATAACCAGTGAGCACTCCAACAATAAAGATAAGCACCACAGGGGCCGGGCGGTGGCGCTGGAGGTAAGGTGCCTGTGTTAACCTAGGACGGACCGCGGTTCGATCCCCCGGTTCCCCATATGGTCCCCCGTGCCTGCCAGGAGCGATTTCTGAGCAAATAACCAGGAGTAACCCCT
>PVKC010005795.1:0-16983 GCA_004027635.1 Crocidura indochinensis | reverse complement strand
TCTGTCTTCTGTGGTTGGTGGTCTTGGTCTTTGCACTGATCCTAGGGTGGAGCCCAGGCTAGCGTCTAATGGCCCAGTCAAAAGCATTTCCATTGTACTGCATTTCTAATGTGTATATTTGTTCTTTCTCTTTCTCAATTTCTTTCTCTTCTCACTTTTATTCTGGCATTTTCTTATATCCGTTCATTTTTGCCCCTATAAGAACTTCTCTACCATAAATAAAGATGAGCACACTAGACAGAAAATGAAGTTATATATTCTTTTTTTTTTTTTTTTTTTTGGTTTTTGGGTCTTCACCCGGCAGTGCTCAGGGGTTACTCCTGGCTCCATGCTCAGAAATTGCTCCTGGCAGGCACGGGGGACCATTTGGGGCACGGGGATTTGAATAGATGACCTTTTGCATGAAAGGCAAACGCCTTACCTCCATGCATCTCCCGGGCCCCAGAAGTTATATATTCTAATATGTCATCTCTATGACCTGGCATAAGACTTTCCACCTTCAGGTCCGGGAGGTGGTGCTGGAGGTAAGGTGCCTGCCTTACCTGCGCTAGGCTAGGACGGACTGCGGTTCGATTCCCCGGTTTCCCATATGGTCCCCCAAGACAGGAGCGACTTCTGAGCGCATAGCCAGGAGTAACACGAGTGTCACTGGGTGTGGCCCAAAAACAAACAAACAAACAAACAAAACAAACAAACAAACAAAAAATACTTTCCACCTTCTTATGGGCTTCAGGGGCCCAGCCACCACTTAGGATGGTGTTTGGCCAATGGGGTTAGTGGTTTAGTGCTCAGTTCCTTCAGTAATTGGGAATAGCAGATCATTTCAACAGTACTATTAATGGTCTTCCAGACCACACCCCATTGTGCTCATGTCCTTTCAAAACTGGACTTTGCTGTATTTTGGGGACCATATATAAGGATTTTAATAAGATTTAACTGCAAGAAAGGCAGGCATTCACTGCATTTCCTGTATTATATCTCCAGTCCTAAGTTTACTTTTGCATGATCTTCAATTGACTGTACTTACAGAAATTCTGGGCAGGGTGAGAAGGGAGGGAATTTATTAAGATTGGGAAGAAGCTTTGTTTTTAAACATAACTAAACCCATTTCCTCAGGCCAGTAGAGGCCTCAGGTTCAACGAATCTTTCATCAGAAGAGCTTCTTTTTGCAATTGGTCATATATCACTATTTTCACTAATACTTAAATTGTTACAAACTGAGCCTAGAGTTGTTTCTCTTCAAGTAGATAAAAAGCAAAGTATTGTTGTACCCAACCTGAAGTGCTAAACTATAACTATGTCTTGGAGAAGAATGGCACTTTTCCAACAGGACCATAGGCAGCCAAATCACTGTAATGCATGTGACTTTGTACTAGAGGAAGATATAAATCATACTTCACACCTGGCCATGTCTGTTTATAAGAAGTCATTTGCAAAGCACTCTGCTTACTCTTACATTCTATAGTTAATAGGTCTTTTCTTTATGGTACAACTTTCCATTACAGCTGAGACTGTAAAGTGTCACCAGCTTTATTTATAAACGTTGCTCAAAGAATATCCAAGGGACAAATGCTGAAAAAGATATTAACACAATGCCACATGAAAAACTTAAAGGTCTTTACCCCCAAACTAAACAAGCACTGTGAGAAACTATAGAGACTCTTTATAACTAAAAAGCATGCAATAACTCAGCATGGATTATAGATGATATCACTTTTTTGTGCCTGAGACTTCTTCCCACTTTTCATTCTTTTCTTCCTAACTTATGATGGATATGCAATCAGATGTTATAGAATAACAACAGATTTGGGTGGCATCAGATAGTTGCGTTTATATTATTAGACAATGGTCAGAAGTAGGTCCTCAACTGAGAATTAGTAAAGGTATAGAATGAAATATGCCAAGTTTATTCATTGAGAGAAGAGGAAAAGAGTTCCTAGGGAATGCTTACCTATGCAAAGGCAGCCATTAAATGTGAGTGGTATAAGTAAGGCATTTTCCTGAAAAAGAAGTGATTACTTTTATATAGAAAACATATTACTATTGTATCAAGAAAAAAAGGTCATGTCAACTTCAGTCACATGATATATAAGATGGAAACCTCACCAGAAAAAGGATGCTGCTTTGGGTATTGATGTTTCTCCAACATAAAACACCATTATAGACTTTCATCATTGTCCTCTGTAAACCTGTCATAGTACCAATTCGTCATTTATGTACCTGTTTACTCAATGACTAATTCACATTGTATGTCTTGTATACATAAATTAGATTTGGTTTTGCTCTTCAGTGAATTTCTAAGTCACAATTTTATCTGATAGATTAACATTTAATAGTATGACCAAAAATTAGAAAAACCCAAGCATCAAATTTCAAGACAAAAGACCTTTATTTTATTTAGTCATTTTTAAGGTTTTGCTTTTGAGTAATACTTGGTAGTGCTTAGGATTTACTCTTGTCTCTGTGCTCAGGATTTACTCCTAGGAGGCTTGAGGGACCATTATGGGTGTCAGAGATAGGAAACAGGTCAACTTTATAAAAGGCATGCACCTTGTCACTTGAATATTACACTATTATTCAACATCTATATTTTAACCAAGTCCTGGAAATAGTTATAAGTCTTTGAAAAAATCAATTGGAGTATCAATGTTCAGCTTTCTCAAGTGTAACCATAAGAGCAGATGTCATTTAGCAAATATTTTCTACCAATTTTTGATGGGCCAACTTACATGCTATAAGTAGAGATAGCATTTCAAAAAGAAGGAAGCTGTCCTTACTCTAAAACATTTTAGTCATCTTCATCATTGTCTAGGTTGTGAAGATTAAATAAAACCAGTCATTCATACATTTTTCTATTCATCTTAAAATTTTTATTGAGTATTCCCTATGTTCTAAGAACTAGGAAGTTGTCAAGAAAATCAACAAGTTTTTATCCTAATCAAGCATTTTAATGAGAGTGGCAAGTAGAGAAGCAGCATATAATATATTAGAAATGCATCACAAGAAATTTAACAAGCAGCTAAATCCATTGAATCCTATTCTTTTAAGACTTAAAATTCCCTTCTACCTTTCTTGACTTAATAGAATATAATAAATAGTAATGAAGTTAGGGAACTAGATTTTCACAAGGCTCTGTTTATCTGTCTCTTTTAGAAGAATATCGTGAGCAATCATAGAAATGCCAATATAGCCTTCAGGATGACATGGAAACCAACTGATACCTAACATCAAATGCAACCTGTATAAGTCAGACAGTCTCCTGGCCCTGTGAAGTCATCTGAAATTTAGATGACTGCAGCTGTTTGAAAGCCCAGGCAAAGAAGTATGTTCCCAAGAAGCAGCAAATCATTACGTTTAGTATTGATATTAATATATAATAATTGATAGTAATAAATACATAGTGCAACAAAGTGTAATGAATTGAATTTAAAAACAGGAGTCTTTGCTATTTTATAAGATGGTTTGAGGAGTCTTCCAGAGTAAAGGTCTTTCAGAGGAGAAGGAAAAAAGACAAAAAGGTCTGAGACAAGAGAGTGCAGGCACAGACTTTGATGAACTTTAGTACAGCCCAAATTGTGTGTTTGAAATAAAATTTTAAAAGAGATTATGTGAAGAAATGATTCCAGAATACTAGAGATCTGTATATTGTTGTTGGCAGAATTGTCATATAGTGTAGATAGTATTGTAGGGAATCTGTTTTTTTTTATCTTTCTGCCTATCCTGGAAAGTCATTGGAAGATTTTAGAAGTATCTGCTAAAACTGTGAAGTAAATTCAGTATACAGAAGGATCAGACAGTACTGTTCCTATTCTATATCTGGACTAAGGGAGGTGGGGGAAGGTTTAGGAAAATTACTTTTTTAAAAGATGAATGCCATTTTTACCTATTATTATTGGTTAATGTTTTGACTTTTTATAAAGTTAACTGTAACAAAATTGGTTTATTATACCATATGTGTGGACAAATCAATACCTGTATATCCAACAGGGCTTCAGGTAAGATTGCTTTGCTCAAAGTCATTTTACCTGCTTTCATTTCAAGTTGCAGTTTAACAAGAACTGCCACTAGTTGTTTAGTTTCTATCCTCTACATAGAATTAACACTCTTTACCTAGTTTACCCATTGCCCTTCCCTTCTGGAAAATATTATATTCTAAGTTTAAGGGTTTGTTTTATCATTTTGTTTTACTGAGTTTTTATTATACACATAAAATAAATCAAACCAGGGTTGCCTTTCTCCATTTGATTTATTCAATTGGCATAATATCCTCCAGGACCTTCCATGCTGTGATAAATGGCAATTTATTTTATTTATTTCTATGTTATTTATTTATTTATTTATTTAGGGTTTTTTTTAATTTTGGACCATATCTGCTGATGCCAGGGATCAAATCACATGCAAGGCAAGCACCCTACTCTCAGCACTGTCTCTATGGCCCTTGACAATTTACTTTCTAGCTGAGAAATATTTCATCATTTGTGTGGATCATATCTCCTTTTCTTCCATTTGTATATGATCAGACACTGATATGTTCTGGGGATCATAGATAATGACAGTGATGCTCAATGGGTCATATAGGATTGATGGTTTTGGTACTGGAGGCTAGTGATGGATGGATGGAAACTCTTGGATTTGGAAACTAATGTTTTTTGGGAAACTGCAGAGATAAACACTCCTGCATTATTCAGGGTACCATATTCATTGATAGAACTCAGGGCTAGGTGTCTACTCTATCATGTGTGTATCTTCATAGGCTTTTTATAATTTTTATTGATGGATAATTTAGTTTTTTTCTAAATAGACTATTATAAACAATGCATCAAGGAACATAAGTTTTTTTTTTATATCATTTGAATCATTTTTAGCATCCTTTGGAGAAATACCCAGAAATACAATAATTAAATCATGCAGTATATCTACAATTCATCATTTTTATGACTGTCCATACTTTTTTGGGGGGAATGCCTTATTAGCAGGACACTCCCAGCTGTGTCCCCTTTCTTCACGTTCTTTCTTTAAAACATGTTTCTTATCTCCATGATAATATCAACTCTCACAGAGGTGACCTAATATCTTACTGTAGCTTTAATTTCAGGCTTTGGCCTTTTATTTTGATGAAGTTTTTGATATGCAGAAGTTTTTAAGGGTTCTTTTTCTTTTGTCTGTTTCGACTTTGTCATTAAAGACCACCAGGACATTTCTAAGACTTATGTCAAAGAGCACTGCCAAAGTTATAGTCTATATATTTGAAGGTTTACAGTATTATATTCAAGCTTTAAATTTATTGTAAATTAATTTTGATGTGTGAATGATGCAAACTAGTTGTCTGGTTTATTCAATACTTATTGAATAAAGAGTTTATTTTAATCATAATAAAGATTTAGCTTCTTTTGTAGAAGTTAGTTGTCCAGTGGTTTTACTTCTGTATTCTGTTTTGTTTTGTTGATTGATGTATCTGTTTTTTTTTCCAATAACATACTCTATTTATTACCACTTTGGTGGTATAGTGTGAAATAAATGTGTACATCAATACTATAAACTTAAACACTACCACAAATATATTACCTATACTAAAATAATTTTGTTTTTGTTTTTTTTTGGCTACACCCAATGATGCTCAGGGTTACTCCTGGCTATGCACTCAGAAATTGCTCCTGGCTTGGGGGACCATATGGGATGCCATGGGGGGGTATCAAATCTTGTTCCATCCTAGGCTAGTGTTGGCAAGGCAGACACCTTACCGCTCCACACTTCCGCTCCAGCCCCTATAATAAAAATTTTTAATAGTGTATGTTTTAGTGAAGGCTTGATTGAATCTTTATTCTAAGAATTCAATTTATTTGCTTTAAGCCCTAGGAGAAACTGAAATTGTGTTTCTCCAGTTCCTTAGTCTAGTCTAGTGCTTGCCACAATGTACAACATGTAATAGGCACTAAGCAATTGCTGATGAACCAACTGAACAAGTTAGTCGAACTATGCATGCTAACTTTTCCAAAGTATAATGGACAATAAATTCCTTCCTCTACTCTCAACTATAATGTTGTTAACATATGTTAAAAAGCATCTGTATGAAAGAATTTCAAAGAAGAATGCAATATGGGATTCTTAGGTAAGGCATTAAGGTTGGGCAATAAAATAAAAAGCTGAATTGGGTCATGCTAAAAAAAGTTCAGGGTCTTAGGGTTCACTTTAAATATAAAGGATACTCTATTTCACCTATAAAATTATATAGTTTGTTTTCTTTTGGAGATAACTTCTTACATGCAGAAAAGATTAAAAGGATAGCAACTATACATCTGAGCAATTGCTAGAAATTACCAATTCTTTTCCCTAAAGGAAAAATTTATGAGATTATAAACTCATAAAGGTACCAAGAATTTAGGATGATTTTGATGCTCTAAACTTTTATATGTAATGTATATAAATATAGGACTATAAGAAATTAATATTTTTATGGAAAGAGTACTCTAAAGGCTATTGCCAGAACAAGATGCATTTATTGTCTTTAAGATCTTTATGAGGCCACAGAATATATTTATTTTCCAGTTTCAGTAAAATTTTATTTGAGAAGTGTGCATTAATTTTTCTTGATATTAGCAGTCTCAATAATTTAAGTACTACCTGTAAATGTCAGATTATAAGAGTTTGAAACAAAGCCATAACTTACAGGGAAAATTGGCTTCTATTTATTTGTTTTAAGACTGATTTTATCTAACTAAATTATTTCACAATTTGTTTTTGGTTTAGGAGTCACACCCAGAGGCGCCCCAGGGACTGCTTCTGGCACTGTGCTCAGAAATTACTTCTGGCAGCACTGGGGACCAATATGGGATGTCAGGAGTCAAACCAGGGTCCATCCTGGTCCACCATGTGCAATACAAATGCCCTACCACTGTGCTATCTCTCTGACCCTAGTTCACAATTTTTTAAGCAGAAAAGAGCAGAGTCTACTAGCATACTCAAAATACTGGAGTACTCTCCTTGCATACACAAATCCCAGAATTTTATTCCCTTCCACCATTATGGCTCCAAGCATTAGTAAGCCTGAGCAGCACTGCATTATTGGAGACTGCCTGGATTAATTGAAAGCCCTTTCTTCTAAAATCAAAATAGAGTCCTGACAGTCTGAGCTAAACTGCCTACATGACATGCTGCAAGCAGCTCATAAAATGGCCTTTGCCCTAGGACCAAAAGAGAAATAGGAGCTAATTACATACCTTAGAACTAGGAGTTTATTAGGCCCCAAGGTGTCCTTAAAAGATAGGGGTCAGAAGGCCCAAGCAGAGATTAGATCCTGTATCTTGTTGCTCTAGGATATGTGGACCTCTTAAAGTTACAGCTACTCCAAGAATGCCTCGTGACTGAATTCCAACCTTATGATGTATAGCTTTGCCTCGCCCCCCACCCCTAATGTCTCACCCCTATTCCTTTGTCTGGCTTCACTATTTAAGCCAGGCCCCCCACAATAAAATCGGACTCCTGATCGAACCCCTTCATCTATAGTCTCTTTATTTTCCCAGTCTCCTCTTCTATTTCAGGCCGGATTCCTCTTTGAGAAATTGTGAGTAACAGACGTGGTCCCCAGTTTTACCCGCTGGTTGGGTTCCCTGGTGAACCACACTGCATTGCTAACCTGATCATTGAGTCATCAGACTGGTACAGCTAGTATCGCTAGCAGTGGCCTCCAAGCTCCCTGAGTACTGCTTAAAAGATAAAAACGAAATAATAAAAAAGAGAAAAAATTAATTAAATATCTAAACCTTTCTTTTAAAATACCAGATGTAGAAATATTTTTCCCCATATTTCCCCAAATATGACAGATCTAGTCGAAGATAGTAATTAGATGCTGTATACAAACTTTTAAAAAAGTTTTCCCTCTTCGGGCCTGAGTGATAATGCAGCAATAGGGCATTTGCCTTGCACACAGCTAACCCAGCACGGTCCTCTGTTCGATTGTTGGCATCCTATATAGTCGTCCAAGCCATGAGTGATTTCTGAGCCCATAGCCAGGAGTAGCCCCTGAGTATCACTGAGTGTGACCCCCCCAAAAAAGTTTTTACTCTCAATATTAGAATATCAGATCCTATGTCTATCTTAATTGCAGGTCACTTTACTAAAAATTGTGTTGTTTTGTTTCTTTTGTTTTTTTTACTTTGCAATTACTATTTATTATTCTTTTATTTTTTTGTTAAAATAATTTTAATTCTATATTTAGATTTTGTTTTCTTACTTATAATTGCATTTATTTTGTGCTAGTTTATTTTCCTTGGCCATATATTTTTGCTTCTTCAGTTTCTTTTAGGATGCTGTTTCTGTGAAACTGTTGTGGTTTAAAAACCATCTGCTCTTTTTCAATAAGGATTCTCTCCTTGAGGTACGGAGAGTTCTCATGTAGGGGTGAATTTGATCATAGTTCTACTCCTTAGAGACTTTATTTATCTCCTGGATATGCTCAAGATCCAGAAAATCCACATCAAAATCTCTAGTTTTAGCATTACTTTCTGCATTTTTATTTACGTGCAGTAAAAATCAGCACTCTTCAAATCCCTGACAATGTTTCCAGATCCATGACCTTGTGCCCAGGCTTCCTGGCTGAGTCCACCTTTGTAAAGACAGTGGGGTACTTCAGAGACTTGGTAGCTTTTTTACAGGTATGCCCTGGATGAACAGGAATATTTCATCAGAGTTCTTAAGGTGAGTATGAACATTAGAACCTATTGATTTTCATGGTTTTGTTGCAAACAGAAAGATAAGGAGGCTGGTGTGTTTTTGGGGAAAACTGAAGCTGAAACTTGAACGAGTTCTAAGGCATGGGAAGCCTTTGACACAAAGACCCATCTCAGAAGTCTAGAAAGCCATTGTGATACAGAATTTCAGGCCAAGCATGAGATGAGATGGCTGGAGCCCCTGTGAGTCGAGGCTCAAGCTCTGCAACAAAGTCCAGATAAAGGAAAAAGAAGACATAGAATGCCCAAATTTCCTTCTCAACCACACTAGTAATGGGGGGCGGGATTCAGGGGGCATATGCAGCTGAAATGCTCATAATGACTGAACATAGTTGCCCATATCTTTCCCTTATTGCAGTGTGTACTTTCCTATTTTAATACTGTGATGTGCATTTGCTCTCCACTGCATTGTCTCCTCCAGAAGTTCTTTTCTGAGAAAATAAATGGACCTGGAAGGACAGGGCAAAACTAACTTTCTTTTCCTTCCAAGAGCAATCTTTTGCTCCAGCCTGAAACCATAGCTCCCTGAGAAGTTGGGTGTTAGTAAAGCAGGAAGGCAAATAGAGAAATGTCTCCATACAATGGATTATTAGAAGTAATAAAACCAGCTATTTTTTTAAATAAATTTTTATTGTGACCAAAGTGCATTACAAATCTTTCACAGAATTATTTATGGTACATAGTGACAATGAATGAAAGGCATCCCCACCACCAGTGTTGTCCTCCCTCCACCCCTGTTCTCAGCATGAATCTCATATCTCCGTCCTTTACCCCCCAGAATACTAGTGTAACTGGTCTCCTCTTTACAGCTTGTTGTAGATTGGATATCTATTCTGTAAAACCAACTATTCTAAAAAACTACTCCAACAGCTAATCTAATGATTAAGACATGATATGATTTTTAACTGAAGCCAGAACAGATCCAGAGAAAACTGGACCCTCCTCCTCTGGGAGGAATTCAAGCAAGAATGAAGGCCAGAGATGGAAGTAACAGGTGGGGTTTGGGTGGGGAGGAGGGAGATTTGGGACAATGGTGATGGGAATGTTGCACTGGTGATGGGTGGTGTTCTTTACATGACTGAAACCCAAACACAATCATGTATGTAATCAAGGTTTTTAAATTAAAAAAAAAGAATCTCATTAAAGACTATCATAAAAAATGACTATCAACATTCCCCTGATAACTATCTTTGCAATGGATTCTTACTTAGATGGAAAGTCTCATGTGGGGCAGCTTGAAAGAAACACTACATCAACCAATTTGCAACAAAGGAGGTGCAATTAGGATCTAGAGTCAAAGGATGAGACACCACAATGGAAGTAAAATTAAGCAAAACTTTACTCTGTTATCCACAAGCCCCATACTGACTGATCAGGGCCATCTCCCAGACAAGACAATCATGCTCAAGTCATAAATCAGAGTATATAGGAAGACGATAAAGGGAGGTTCTAATTTCTGATAATCTTTAAAATGATTGGCTGTTGTCTAGGGTTTCTTCCTACTGCCCACTTGTATCTTTTCTAAATAGGCTACTTGGAATGGTCAGGTATCTGGGGCAGTGTTAATAGAAACAGGCTTGAGAAAGTCTAACATGTGGCTTACAAAACGTGGCCTTTACAAAATGGCATCCCTTTTTGTTCAGAAACTGAGAAGCCTGATGTATGGCCTTTAGAAAATGGCATCCCTCCTTGTTCAGAATCCAGGTCCCACAGTGCAAATATGTTCTCCTTGGGCTGATGCACACGGTGCCTACATACACACGTTGCCAGCATCTCCCCTGTTGAGAAGTGAACTTTCACACTTTCACACTGGTATGTGCACTGGAGCATGTTACTCTCTCCCTTTCTTTTCCTTTCCTTCCTTTCCCAGTGCCTTTCAATAAAACATGATTTTACTTCACTGATTACTTAATCCTGAAATTCATTTCTGTGAGGGAAGGCAATGGACCTGCGAAGCATGGGCAAGGTAATCAATAGTACCTTCCACTAACATCAGTAGAGTTCAACTCCTATGCCACAATAGAGCAAGTGGACTTCAGGAGCAGCTGGACAGGCTTCCTATTAGATCTGGCAAGAAGTGAAGTCCTTGCATATTCATAGCAGACCATTTGAGACCCTACTCAGTCTGCTCAGTCCTAAACCACTCATGTAGTTCTCAGAAGTGATAGAGTGGGCAGAAGGAAAGTTTAGATTTCTTTCTCAAGACTGAGACTTAAGGAAGACCTTCAAAACAGGCAACAGTTTTAGAACTTTATTGGGACCAAGTGAATAGTGAAACATTTCAGACCACCTAAGGTAGATTTCAGGAAGAGAAAGAGTGAGGCTTCTGGCAGAATTTTTGAGAATTTAAGTTTGAAAATTTTAAAAGAATTTTTAGAGAAATGATAATTATCTCAATTTTCTAGAAGGCATATATTTATATGCACAGAAATAATATTTTTAAATAATGTTAAACTTTTTAGTGTAGAAAATAATTGGCAGGAAATGTTCACTGGTGAAGGGTGGTATATGTTCTTTGACTGAAAGTCAACTATGAACAATTTTTAATGGTAGTGCTTGAATAAAGTAATGATATTAAATAAATATATAAATAACATGAGGATTTATTGAATTATTTAGGAACATTTCAGAGACACTAAGTCATGTATTGTGTTCCTGGGAAAATTTGAGAAGTAAAAAAATTAGGAAATAAATGGTCAGTGTCTTGAAAGCTTTATTTTGGGCAGCCACCTTAGTATATATGTTCTCTGTCTCTAATCTTATGTATGGACTTGAAAATAATTTTAAAAATCATAATTGGAACTGTGCCTTCCAATTCCAAATTTCAGAGATATGACTAGTCTATCTTGAATCAGGGATAAGCCAGGATCAAGTTCTAGTTACTCATAAACTCTTCACATAAAATTGTAAGTCTACAATCTTGTGGTTTATAAATGAATATTTATAAGTGAATACATGGGTATAGGAAGGAAACAGCTGACGTTATTTTTTTTGTTGTATGTAACCAAGAGTCATAACCAAAAGTATTATGCATGTGATATCCTGAGTTGGGTTTCATATCCAAGTTAAATCAATTTAGGAAGTGGTCAAGGATATTCTTGAATCATTGTGACTAAGAACTGTGGCTGTTAGTAAAATTCCCTTGAAACACTCAGAACACAAGACTTATGCTTATTTGCAATTAGATGTAGATGGCTTTAATAATTTGTATATGATTAGTAGAGACAAACTTGGAGGCATATGTGTGTATGTGTATGTGTGTGTGCGCACACACAACACATGTGTTGGTTTTCTCTGAATATCATTTGCTGTTGTCTGGTTGGTTAAGGCAGATTCTTAGCTGTGAGGCAATTTTAACTTACATAAAATAAAATCTTCTAGTGATGTGGGCTTTCTCTTAATTTTAATTATATTCTGCCTTGCATGTACATATGAGACATAGGAAATAAAACTCCAGCAATTAGAATTAAAATACAATTTTAATATTTATGTTTATTTAATATATATGTTCTGTGTGAGTATGACCTTTGCAGGACTTTTTATTCAGTACCTCAAATTATAAATCATTTTTGTTTTCACTAGCACAAAAGAATTGGCATAAGATGCACACATGTTTCCATTTTCATAGAAGACTTTATAGTCAGTTAAAGCCAAGAAACCTTTGATTTCTTCCCTATCTTTCCTATCATAAGAGGTGATGTCTCTTCTATCAGATTATCTTAAACTTTTTCCTTTTCTTAAAGTCGCATGACTTTCATGAGGGATTTTATTTGGCAAAACAAATAGTCCTGTCCATAAAGAACAATGTGAAATTTAACAAACCACTTAAGTATGTGAAACACCCATTAGAAAATCCTGCGATACAATTCTATCCCTCTGGAATAGAGGCACACAAATGGAATCATTTAGAGATCCTTGGAAGATGAGTAAAAAACATATTTCCATTTCTACCCATGGTGGCAATGCTTAATTCAAATAAGTTATGTTGACATATTATAGAAAAGTTATGACACATCTGTCATTATATGTCATTGTCAGTACTGTAACCTTTTAGTGAGAACATTTAACCAAATTTTGTCTATCAAGCCAAAGGAGTTCCTAATCAACAGAAAACCTACTTTACAATTTTTACTTTAAGAATATTGAATCGAACGGGGCGGGGCTGTGGCGCTAGAGGTAAGGTGCCTGCCTTGCCTGTGCTAGCCTAGGATGGACCACGGTTTGATCCTCCGGTGTCCCCTATGGTCCTCAAAGCCAGTAGCGACTTCTGAGCACATAGCCAGGAGTAACCCCTGAGCATCACTGGGTGTGGCCCAAAAACCAAAAAAAAAAAAAAAAGAATATTGAATCGCATTATTCAGTACTATTCAACTAGATGGACCAGTCACATTCCTTGGGAATTTGGAGTTGGAAGGCATGGTTCTCATTAGACACTACCATAGTTTTTTTTTTTTTAATAAGAATAGCATTAAATCAATTCTAGTGACAAAACTGAATATTTCATCTTTTGCTTAATCATCTACATTTTTAGATGTGTTGCTAAATTATTTGATCAGCTCCTTGAAGGGAATCATGACATTCGAAGTAAAGTGAACCTCAAATTTTTCCAAATTAAGACATAGGTGATGCAGATGAAGGTTCAGAGATGTCTATGTGAAGTGGAGAGGAGAGGTGGCAGCCCCTCTCCAGAGAAGAAAAATCTACCGCTTCTTCTCTATCCATCAGAGAAGTGCCTTGGTAGGTCTAGGACTATGAACCTTGTTTAGGCAAGGATAACAAAATCAGTTCTAGATTTTACCCCTTCATTTCAGGTTCCTTAATTTCAAGAGGAGACAAGCAGGGAAATAAAATATAGGTTCTGTTGAAAGCAATAAGGAAGGGGAGGGAGAGCATAAGAAAGAGTAAACAGCTCAAGGGAATGTGGGCTTCTCCAAAGGAGGAGAGAGTCCTGGTACATAGCCCAGTAACAAATCATGGAAGTCCATATCTTAAGAGGTGACAAATGCTCAGGCAACAAGTACCCAAGCAACACTTATGCGCACCTACTCTGTTCTAAGTTGATTTTTATAAATTTTGCCACCTTCCCTATATGGGGTTTTTGCTTTCCTAGGCAAAAATCCTGTTGCTGGGTTGGCTGCTTGGGGATGGGCAAGGGTAGTTGATGGTCTTTGATATTCCCTTTCTAACCTTTGCTCCTGTTGGAGCTTCTCTCAGTAGGGTGTTCAGTATTTTCTGGGTTTGAAGTGACTCCAGTCATCATCATTGTTGAAGTAACTTCTCCAAATCCTGTTTCTTGGCTTTATTACATCTCAAAAATTCATTTTCTTGGGGGGGGGTGGGATTCCCCTACCTACATGCCTGCCTGCCTGCTTCACAGCTATAAGACTATAACCTGTTAAAGCATCTTGCCCATATTAATCCATCATTCATGAAAAATCTATCTATACATTTATAATCCATCATTAATGTAAGCATAAAACTTAGAAATTGTTATATAAGATATCTCCTAAATATAAATTATTTCAATATTTTATATGAAAATATTTTTATTGAAAAAGATGTAATGAAATGTGAAAGAACCAGAGAAAGACAATTTAGCTTCTCTAGAGTAGAAAAAAACATAAAATGACTTTGGGGAGAAAGTTAAATCTAATTTCACCAAATGGTCTTGTTCTGAAGTTCTAGGTATACATAAAAGTTAACCTGAGCATTGTCACAGTGAAAGCTTTGAGCTCTTTGTGATCCTTTCATATTTTTGTCAAGACTTTTAGAGTTTCCTGTAGCTTGTGTCTCAACTTATGCAAAAAAAAGACCCAAATAGCTTTTTTGCATCTCAAAGAGGTGCTTTTTTTCCATGGCTCTGGTCTAATTATTTCTTAAGTTTTATTGTTTCCAAAATATCTATATCTGCCTATAATGTTTTGATATTAATAAGACTAAATGATATGTCAATTTACATTTGATTTGTCTGGACAATTTTTCTGAATTAATTTATTTATTTTTAGATATAAGATCTTTATTCAAGCATCATGATTACAGTTTGCAGTTGGGTTTCAGTCATAAAATAACACCCACTTTCAACATTGCAACATTTCCACCACTAATGCCACCCCATCTCCCACCTCCAGAATTTTAAACTGATCAGGTTTTGTTTTTGTTTTTGTTTTGCTTTGTTTGTTTGTTTGTTTTTTGGTTTGGGGTCCATACCCAGTGATGCTCAGGGGTTACCCCTGGCTATGCTTTCAGACATTTTTACTGGTGGTGGGGGAGTGGTAGACCCAGGACAGTGGAGCTCAGTCATGAAGTTGGGGACTGAATCACACAGTCTGCCAGGTAGAGGGGGAGGAGCAGTTGACCCAGGCCTACCAGACCTGTGACGCTCAGTCACTCCAAGCCAAACTACCAAATGCAAAGAAATATGGGTAAACTAAGGAAGACACTATAAACTGGGAATATGAAGAGAAATCCAAGTTATTTTCCAAGTCCACCACAACACATGGACCTAAAAGAAATCAAGGAATCATTAGCCAGAGAATTCAAGACACTAATAGATGAACAAATCAATCAACTTAAAGAAGAACTTTTACAGAAGATGAGAGAATCCATACAAATGGAATTAAAGGAAATAAAAAATGACCTAGCAAGCCATAGTATCAGAATTACATAATTAGAGAATCACATAGAAGAACTTGAAGAAAAACTGCAAACCAAAAATGACAAAGAAGCCAATAAGTAAATAAAAGGTAAAGGATTAGAAGAAAAAGTTAGGCATTTAA
Organism: Crocidura indochinensis; assembly: GCA_004027635.1. Classification (NCBI taxonomy): domain Eukaryota; kingdom Metazoa; phylum Chordata; class Mammalia; order Eulipotyphla; family Soricidae; genus Crocidura; species Crocidura indochinensis. Next base: position 1,481 of record PVKC010005795.1, on the reverse strand, counting down.
TGAATAAAGACAAAAGAAATAATCTACAGAATGTAGGAATATAAGAAGGGGAGGAAATAGGGAAAGGGGGAGAATAAGTGGCTAGGGGAAAATGGCAGAAAATTTAACCACCCTCTGGAAAGAGGCTCCAGTGCAAATCCAGGAGGGGAAAAGAGTCTCTAATAAAATAGAGCTTAATAAACCAAAAAAGCCAAGACATATAGTAATCCGAATGGGAAAAAAGAGAAAGATGAAATCTTTAAATCAATAATGGAGAAAAACCCTCAAATACAAAGGACGGAACATAAGAATCAAATCAGATCTCTTATTTGAGACAATTCAAGCAAGAAGACAGTGTAATGATATATTTAAACAACTGAATGAAAGAAACTTTCAACCTAGAGTCCACTACCCAGCAAAACTTTCATTCATATGGGAGGGAGTACTTAAAACATTCTCATTTGCATTATTTGTGCAAACAAGACCTATTCTAAATGACCTGCTCAGAGATGAATTACACAATACAAATCCCCAATTGTAACAATAACCACCCTACACAATACAACTGAACAATAGCCCTCTCTGTCAATAATCTCCTTAAATTTCAATGGACTAAACTTTCCAATTAAAAGACACATAGGGCCTGGAGAGATAGCACAGGGGTGTTTGCATTGCAAGCAGCAATCCAGAACCTAAGGTGGTTGGTTTGAATCCCGGTGTCCCATATGGTCCCCTGTGCCTGCCAGGAGCAATTTCTGAGAAGATAGCCAGGAGTAATCCCTGAGCACTACCGGGAGTGGCTCCCCCAAAAAACCAACAACAACAACAACAAACAAATAAAAGGCACATAGTAGTGACTTAGATTAGAAAACATAACTGGATTTCTGCTGCCTGCAAGAAACACAAAGATAGAGACAGGCTTAGAATGAAAGGATGGAAAACAATTATTAAAGCCAATGCAAAATGAAAAAAAGTTGGGACAGCCATTCTTGCAGCAGACCAAATTGCATTCAACCTCAAGAAAGTGATCAGACAAAGAAGTTCACAAGTTACTTATTAGGGGAAATAATAACTCTGGTCCATATTTATGGACCAAATGCAAAGTCAGCAAAATATGCAAGGTATTTACTCTTAAACCTGTAGAAATATATGGAAGGTAATGTGATAGTAGTAGGAAATATCAATACTCCACTATCACCACTGGACAGATCCACCAGACAGAAAACTAGCAAATAAATAAAAGCCCTAAATGAGAAGTTAGAAGAGCTAGGGATAACGGGCTTATATAGGGTCCTCCACTCCCAGAAAACTAAATACACATTCTTCTCAAGTGCACATGGAACCTTCTCCAGAATAGACCATGCCTTAGGATATAAATGTGACATGCGTAAAGTCACAAATATAAAGATTTTAAAAATACCCTATCAGGGCCCGGAGGATAGCATGGAGGTAAGGCGTTTGCCTTTCATGCAAAAGGTCATTGGTTCAAATCCCGGTGCCCC
>PVKC010005794.1:0-32416 GCA_004027635.1 Crocidura indochinensis | reverse complement strand
GGGATTATTTTCTGGCTCTATGCTCAGAAATCACTCCTTGCTCAGGGGACCATATGGGATACTGGGGATCGAACTTAGTTCCTTCCTGAATCAGCAGCGTGGAAGACAAACTCCCTACAGCTGTGCTAACATGCCAGCCCCTACTTTTGGATTATTTAACTAATTCAGCTGCTTTTGCTGATAATATAGAATTCAAGCTCACAATAGGTCTGGGTCATGATAAGGCAGATCTTGTTGCCAATAGGGCTAGACCACTCCTACATTGAGTCTAGTGGACCACAACAGCTATGAATAAAATATAATTTGGCAAGAGAAAGACATGCAAGAAATTCTCTTGGTCCCATCAGTTTCCACTGAGTTTCCATGTTAGTATATTAAATATCTTGAGCCTATTTAAACTTAGGGGTTGTTTCTTTAAGCAAATATGTAAAATGTAAGGTCATTACATGTTTAAACAGGCACAATATAATGCAAGACACAATAATAAGGTGCTATAACACTTAAAAAATAGTTGACAGAATAGACAGTAAAACTAAAATTTCAGAAGACAACATCCTCCAAAATTACTAGAAAACAAGCCAGCAAGTAGGAATGAGTATATAACATATAAAAAATATAGAAACTGCTCTCTCTAGCAAATTTCAGTACTTCTGAAATACAAAGAAGATCAGATGAAAAAAGAGTATATTGAAGAAAAGAAAATGGTTTTAGAATAGTATAATGCCTGTAGGGTTTGATTTCATGTCTGTCAATTATATTTAAAATTGTCTGATATTAGAATTTTTTATCTTTATCACCTTGTATAATTATTTATTGTGGTTAACAATTTTTCCAAAGAAAACCTCACTATAAAACAAAACATTATTATTACAATCTGTAATAAAAAATCCAAATGAAATGAACAATATTCAAAATTAACTAAGGGATTTTGGTAAATTCTTTGGATGTTGTTGGACTGATGGGCTCTGCTCTTTGTTGACCAGAAGCTGTCCTCAAATTCCTTATCCTGTTTGTGTTGTTAGTGGCAACTACATTATTTACTTTCTGACTGAATTAAATGTTCCTTCTAGGAAGTAGTAAATGACATACAATCCCAAGAAATGTAAGCAGACAGACAAACCAGCAAGAGGGTTGTCTTTGACTCAGAAAAACATTTTTACCACAGGTTAGTGCATCTTAAAGGAAAGAGAAGCATCTATCATTACTGAGTAATTTGAAATGGTAATCATAAAACTTCCCAAAAACATTTTCCCAGTCCCAGATGGATGCACTAGTAAATTATTTTAAATCTTTTTTTTGTTTGTTTGATTTTGCTTTTTGGGCCACAAATGATGATGCTCAGGAGTTACTCCTGGGTATGCTCTCAGAAATCGCTCCTGGCTAAGGGGACCGTACGAGATGCTGGGGACTGAATCAGGTTAGTCCTGGATCAGCTGCATGCAAGTTAAATGCCCTACTGTTGTGCTATGTCATTCAGGCCCCTATTTTAAATCTTTTTTTTTTTTGGTTTTTTGGTTCACACCTGATGGTACTCAGGGGTTACTCCTGACTCTGAGCTCAGAAATCCTGGCAAGCTCTGGGAAACATATGGAATACTAGGATTCTAACCACCATCCGTCCTGGATAGGCTGAATGAAAAGCAAACACCCTACTGCTATGTTATCTCTCTGGCCCCTATTTTAAATCTTTTAAGATAATCAATTGCCAATCCTTTTCATGATCCAGGAAATTGTAGAATCAGAAACACTCCCAAACAGTTTCTATGAATATACAGTTATCCTGATGCCATAAGCTTACTGAGTCACCACATACAAAGAAAATGTCAGGCCAATAGCTTTGATAACCACAGATGCAATTATCCTCAACAAAATACTAGCAAATAGAATACACAAACTTATCAATAATGCCATACAATTTTGTCAAGATGAATTCATCCCAGATGTGTAAGGATGGTTTAAAAATGCAATTCAGTCAACATAATACACCACAGCAATAAAAGAAGAAAATATGATCATAGCATAGGTAAAAAAACATTTGACAAGGTGCTGGTGCAGCATACACTAACCTAAGACTGACCATGGTTCGATCCCCTGGCATCCTATATAGTCTCCCAAGTCAGGAGCGATTTCTAAGTGCATAGCCAGGAGTAACCACTGAGCCTCACTGGGTGTGGCCCAAAAAGAAAAAAAAATGACAAGATGAAGCGCCATTCAAAACTGTCAGCTAGAAGAGAATTAAAGAACCTTTCTAAAATATAGTCAAAGTCATTTACCATAGCCTATGGTAAACAATATACCAGGGGTTTCAAACTCGCGGTCTGCAGGCTGTCTGTGGCCCTCTGTACAACATTTTGTGGCCCACGGCCAGCCTTCAAATATTGCAGTATTCGCAATTATTCCCTTACCGCATTAGTAAGAAAAAACTCGCATTAAACATCCACATACCCCAGGCAGTTCCGTTCGGGGTATGCAAATGTTTAATGAGATTTTTTGCTATTTTTTTCTTACTAATGCGACTTTTTATTACGAATATTTGGTAAGTGAATAATCGTGAATACTTTGAGCCTAGCACAAGCGTCATTTCCTCTGCTCCTGCCCTCTGTCCCTTGCATTATCGGAGGCCTAAGGGAGAGAAGTTTATTACAGAATTAGATTTTGTCATACCTTCATCATGACTTTATCAAAGCCTGTAGTGAAGAGAAAGATTGATGATGAGCACAGACAATTTCAGGAAAAGTGGGAGACGCAGTATTTCTTTGTTGAGCACAGGGGTATCCCCACATGTCTTATTTGCTCAGGGAAATTTGCAGTGCACAAGGAATACAACTTGAAATGCCATTATTCAACTAAACATGCTGAGGAATGTGTGAAATATCAAGGAAATGAGAGAGCCAAGCGGATTGCAAGTCTTAAAGCATGTCTAATGAGGCAACACGATTTCTTCAAGAAAGCAACCAAAGAGAATGCTGCATCTGTCAAAGCTAGTTACATGGTTAGTGAGATGATTGCTAAGGCAGGGGAACCATTCACAGAAGGAGAGTTTGTTGAAAAATGCATGTTACAGGCTGCAAGTATTATCTGTCCAGAAAATAAAGGTCAGTTTAGCAAAATCAGCATTTCTGCCAACACTGTGGCAGAGTACATTTCTGACATATCAAGTGACATTTATCATCAACTGTGTGAGAAAGCCAAATGTTTTGATGCATGCTCAGTTGCTCTTAACGAGGGCACAGATATAACAGACACTGTGCAGCTCACAATTTATGCCCGTGGTGTTGATTGCAATTTTGAATTGACAGAGGAGCTGCTCACAATAATTCCAATGCATGGCCAGGCCACTGCTAATGAGGTATTTTGTCATCTGTGTGACACCATTGAGAATACAGGTTTGCCATGGAAGAGGTTTGTTGGAATAATAACCTATGGAGCACCATCGATGATAAGGAGGAAAATGGACTGGTGGCACTTGTTCAAAAAAAAAAAATTTAAGAGGAGAGTGTAGAGAAGGTCATTGTTCTTCACTACATTATCCATCAGCAAGCCCTTTACAGTAAATGCCTGCCATGTGACAATGTGATGTCTGTTGTGAAATGCATCAACCAAATCAGATGCAGGGGCTTAAAGCACAGGAAGTTCCGTGCTTTTTTAGAGGAAATGGAGTCAGAATATGGAGATGTGCTCTATTTCACCGAGGTATGTTGGCTCAGCAGAGGAAATGTCCTGAAAAGATTTTTTGAGTTGAGAGAAGAAGTGAAAGCCTTCATGGAGGAGGATGGGAATGCTGTTTCTGAGTTGAGTGATCACAAATGGTTCATGGACTTAGCTTTTCTTGTTCACATCACACATAAGCTGAATGTACTAAACAAGATGTTATAAGGCCTGGAGCAGCTTATCAATGCTGCCTATGACAAGGTGAGAGCATTCTCCACAAAACTTGTGTTATGGAAATCCTAGCTCTCTTAGACAAACCTTTGCCATTTCCCAGCATGCAAGGAACTTGTAGATGCAGGCAAACCATTTCGTGGTGAGAAATATGTTGATGGTATTTTTAAGTTAGAGAAGGAATCTGATCACAGATTTGCAGACTCCAAAAAAGCACAGAGTCACTTTCCAAATTTTTGTGGACCTCTTTTCCTTTGATGTGCAAGATGCCCCTCCTGTGCTTCAAATGGAGTTCATCGACCTGCAATGCAACTCTGATCTCAAAGTCAAGTTCAGGGAGATTAGTGGAAAAGCAGACACACATGGGCAATTTTTGAGAGAATTGCCCCCCAGCTTCCCTGAGCTTTCCCGAATGTTCATGCACATCATGTGCCTTTTTGGGAGCACATATTTGTGTGAAAAGTTATTCTCCATCTTGAACTTCAATAAGTCAAAGTACAGGTCTATACTTAATGATGATCATCTTCAAGCCACACTAAGGGTCTCAACTGCTTCCTCTCTAAAGCCAAATGTGATTCAGATTTGTAGAGAAGAAGCACTGTCAAGTCTCTGGTTGCAAGGAATAGGCTAAAGATGCCATATTCTGAAGAACTGTTCACGATCTTCACTCAATGTTCTATTCATGTTCAGAAGAAATAATTAAAACTGTTAATAATGACGTTTGAGGACTCTTTTTTTTTTTTTTTTAGTGAAATCCCTTATGCAGCCCTGCCTCACCCTGACATTGCCTCCTGCGGCCTCCAGGCAAATTGAGTTTGAAACCCCTGCATTATACTCAATTAATAACAGTAATTTTTTTCCTTTTTTTTTTTTTTTTGATTTCTGGATCATACCCGACAGCACTCAAGAGTTACTCCTGACTCTACACGCAGAAAGAGCTCCTGGCAGGCTTGGGGGACCATATGGGATGTCGAGATTTGAACCACAGTCCTTCTGCATGCAATGCAAATGCTCTACCTCCATGCTATTTCTCTGGCCCCAAGATTTTTTCTTAAGATCTGAGAGAAGACCTACTCTAACAATAGCTATTCAATATCATGAATCCACTTGTTATAGAAATTAGGTAAGAAAAAGATATCAACAGCATTCAATTAGGAAATAAAGACAAACTCTCACTGTTTGAGATGAAAATACACTATGTTTAGAAAATCCTAAATATATTTTGCAATTTTTGACAAAAAAATAAGATGGGAGGCATCACTTTCCTCAATTTCAAATTGTACTTTAAAGCAGTAGTCTTTTAAAAAGCATGCCATTGAAATAAAGACAGGCTTTCAGATCAATTTAATAGACTTGCATATTCTGAGACTGAACTCAGGTATACAATCATTTGATCTTTGATTAACCATTGATAAATATAAAAGGCATAGGAAGTGGACCAAAGAAAGCCTCTTCAACATGTTCGTGTTGGGAAAACAGGTAAATTACATACAAAACAGTGTACTCAGCCCTCTCTTTAATGACGTGCACAAAAGTCAAATCCAAATGCATTGAAGACTTTCATAAGAGATCTGAAACTATAAGATATAGGAAAAATGTAAGCAAAACTCTCTATGAAACTGAAGCTAAAGGCGTTTTTTAGGATGAATCACCACTCTTCAAGTAAGTGGGAGTAAAGATAAATACATGACACTACATTAAACTAAATTTCTGAACCTCAAAGGGAATGGTGACTAGGAAAACAAAGACTGATCACAGAATGATTGAAAATATTCACTCAATACTCATTGATAAGGGGTTAATATCTAAGACATATAATGCTATGATAGAGCTTAACAAGAAAAAAAATGAAACGATCTAAAAATGAAAAGAGATTAATACTTTCTCAAAGAAAGAAAATACATAAAAATGCTACACATCATTAATAATAGAGACATGCAAACCAAAACAATGGAATATCTCACATCACAGAGACTGGCACACATCAAAAAGAACAATATCAACCAGTGCTAGCGTGGATGCAGGAAGAAACTGCTGGTTGGAATGTCGACTGGTTCAACATTTCTAGAAAAACTATGAAAATTCCTCAAAAATATAAAAATTAAGCTTCCATATGACCCAACCATTCAAAATCTAGGAATATACCCTCAGTCAAAATACACAATGTAGAAAAATCCTCTGCATTTCTATGTTCATTGCAGCACTATTCACAGTGACCAGTATTTGGAAATAATCCAAATGTCTGAGAATAGATGAGTGGACAAAGAATCCATAGTACATCTACACAGTGGAATACCATGAAACTATTAGGAATAATTATTACGAATTTTTCTTATATATTAATGGATATAGAGAGGTTATCCTGACCAAAATAATTTAGAGGGAAAGAGATAGACACAAAATGTTTTCAATCATTTGTGGAATATAAATAATAGTTTGGAAATAAAGTTCAGAAACAATATAGATGAGTGCCTGGAGGATCGGTTCAATTAGGAAGCTTGTCATATATAGCTGGCTCATATACAGTTAGGGGCAGAGAAAGTTCCACTATGGTAATGATAGTTTAAAATGATCAGTCTGATCAAGAACTTAATATGCAGAATACACCTTCAGTAACATTATTGCAATAATCTTGTGAACCACAGTTTATAAAAGGAGAAAAAGAGAGGAGAAATAAAGAAGAAAAATGTCTGCCACAAAGGTAAGCAGGAAAATGTCAGGGAGGAAGGTGAGAAGGAAACTAGTGATATTGGTAGGTAAAATGTGCACTGCTGAAGGGTGCAATACATCATATAAGTGAAACTCAATCAGAAACAGCTTTGTAATTGTGAAAAAAATCAATTCTATTACAAACAATCTTGTAAGCCATGGTATTTAAATAAAGTAATTTTGAAAATAAAGAAAGAGATTGATAAGTGAAATTTGGGTCTGTTGATAATGAAACTTCAATTTCAGTACCAGAATGAACTTACCTATAAAGTGACATGGAAAATGAAATTCTCTGAGCTTTCAATTTGTCTCCTATAAAAATGTTTACTAATGTGAAGTAGATCAAATATGTACTTTAATAATAGATACGATTACTTTGTCAGTTACGTCTACTATAAGAGAACTTGTATTTTAAGAGAAAATTCAACTTGAATTGTTTTAAACAATAATAAATTTTATTGATCTTATAGCATAATGTGCCAACAAAGGGTAGGATTACTCCAGATATTATTAGTTTATCAGTTCAATAGCATAATTAAAAATAAGCTTTATCCTTTACATATTTTTAATCTTTTAATTCAATATATCAGAATTTTTTCAAATTTCTACAACATTGTAAAAAAGAACATTTAGAAACAAACATCAAAAATAAAAGAATAGGAAATATTTTCTAGAAGTTGTTCAAGAAATTGTAAGAAGATTGGTGCCAGAATGATAACACAGCAGGTAGGGTGTTTGCTTTGCACATAGCAGACTCAGGTTCAATCCCCAGCATCTCATGTGATCTCCCCAAGCCTATCAGGAGTGATTTCTGAATGAAGAGCCAGGAACAACCTCAGAATGCCACCTGGTGTGGCCCGGAAACAACAACAAACAAAAAGTTATGAAGACATGCCTCAATCAACAGAGAATAAGAGAAATGAAATTAACATTGAGTGAATAAAAAAACGACAGGAGTGAGAGAGTCTTTTCTGAAATATCAGCAACTTCATAGATTTGTTCTTTCAGGTATGAGAAAGAGAGGCACTGCATTATTTGTTAGCAGATCAAGTGTATTAAGTTGATGATTCCTATATGATCAGTGTGATTCCATTGTTGACAAACCATCTAATTGCTTTTAAAAAGTTGAAATTTAGATGTTTATTAAAGATCCTCTAATCCTTAAACATTGGCAATAAATTAAAAATATTTAAAAATACTATCTGGCCAAGACATTATCCAGGCAAAATAAAATACATCTGTAGTCCAGACACATTCTGCAAACCACCAGTTTATAACCTCTTGTTTCTGCCATTCATGTATTTAACTAGAACTTTTCATACTTAGAAAATATAGTTCACTTTTACCCATTCTAATTGACCAATTTAAACATATTTCTATGAATTTTTAAAAAAAAGTTTTAATAAATTGAAAAAACTCACACGATAAAGGTATAGGATTTCACAAGATAATATAGGAAAATACATTATAAATCAGAATATTTACACAATTTGCTTCCTAATTGAAATTTTTAAAGCGGTAAGCTAATGGATAAATAATAAAGATATTGCTAGTAAATTAAAGATAAACTCTGTCCTCTTTCATCCCAACTTCCTGTGGTTTCTTTTGATGTTTTATTATGTTTGGTTGTCATTAGCAAGTTAATTTTTGAGAAAATCGAGGTGCTCAAAACATTTGAACAGATATTGATTAGCATCACAGCTAAAAAGAAATGTAAAATGGATAAATAAATCATATTCCTTCTCACTAGTATGGATAATAGAAATTTGAAATTCATACTAAATTTTTCAAAATTGTATTTCTTAAAAATTTTGTTCAATCTCTTCAAAGTATTACATGAATCAAGAAAGACCACCTCCTTGGACATCCAGAGTAAACAATAATGAGGAAGTCACTTTCACTTTAATCAAGATTATCCATCTTCTCCTTTCAAGCTGATATTTTATCCAGAAATATTGCTTATCTTCAGACTTTTGGAATTGATTCCTAAGAAAACAAAAACGCTAAATTGATCAATTTTCCCCAAAATTTAGTTGTTATGTAATTTTGAATGATTAAGTTAAAGTCATTGTTTTATGGTAACAATTCCCATTGGATAAATTACTTGATATTTCACAATGAAGTGGAAGAAAAGAATGAAAAAATAGAAAACACAGTTGGCAATATCCATCTTGCTAATTAGCGCAATATAGGAGAGGTGGAAGATAAGGAAAATTATGAGATACTTCTGGGTTATTTTATGGGTTATTTTTTCACCAGATGATTCCAAGGGGAAGCTACTGAAAAAAATGAATACTATTACATTGTTTCTTTCTAGCTAAGACTGCTTCATTTTCCCCTTGTAGATATTCTCCAAATTCAGAATGATTACAAACCCACCTCATAATCATAGAGACACTACCCATGTAAAATTTTTCTAGAAAGATGAGATTGAATTTTTGTCCTTCATAGTAGGATTGATGTTCAACTAAAACCATTGGCTATTATGGATCTCTTACCTTTGGTGTAGACACTGGCTTATTTTTAATAACAACAGGTGGAAATAATATTTTGTCTCTGTGCTATTAGGACAAACAAAATGGTAGATTATTAGAAATACTATACATTTTCTTTCTAAAATGCATTTGTTTCCTTAGTTAAGTAATTTTATTTTTGTTTTTTGGGTCACACCCGGCAGTGTTCAGGGGTTACTCCTGACTCCATGCTCAGAAATTGCTCCTGGCAGGCACGGGGGACCATATGGGGCACCGGGATTCGAACCGATGACCTTTTGCATGAAAGGCAAATGCCTTAACTCCATGCTATCTCCCGGGCCCCGTAATTTTTTACTTTATATTCATTCATAAGCTACCCAATTTTCAGGGTTCAGTTAAAATTTCAGCTTCTTACATGATGGTTCTTTTTACTTTACCTATTCTAACTAAAATCGCTTTTTTCTTCACCATATTCTTATTAGATTCACTTGTTTTAATAGATATAAAATATGAGAAATTAAGTGTCCCATGAGCTTATAAAGTATCTCAGTACAAAAGTATAAACTCTTTTTATAAGATCCAGAGCTTGAATTGTAGTTATATTTTCCATTCCCACAACAGATAACCAACAAGTGAGGCATTGAGTCAGTAACTTATATGTCCATAAATTTTAATTCAGGTTTTTCTGGATATGTTCTGATATTCACACCTTGCATCCTGTAGAAAACTTTGTCTATGTAGATGTAATTATTCCTCTAGTAAGAAAGAACAATAGTTTATAATAAAATTTTATATTTTCTAAAATATCAATAAATTGCTCTATCAAAGATATAGCTTGTCTTATACACCAAATTCAGTTAATCAAATCAGAGTTAGTTATTTGTTCACAAGCATAGGATAGTGAAATTATTTTTTATTATAAAATACTTATAGAATTTCATAGATCATAATTGCCCAGTCTATCTCTAGAACAATTATCTATGATATCTCAGGTTGGCATGGGGAACACATGATGAAAAATCTTTGGACTTAAATATACCATTCAAGTAGAATAATAGAGACATTTTTCAAAATGACCAGTGAGCAACTGCTACTTACAAGGAATGAAGATGATACAGATGTAGGAATTGGTGGTGGTGGAAAATTAGGCTTTGTACTTAGCTAGAAAAAAATAAATCATTTAATTCAAAGATTAGAAACTGCCTAATGGAAGAGCTTAATTCATTTTCATAAAAGATAATTTATGGCTCTACCAATGACTCTAGATAATAGTCTAAGCGTCATTGACTTTCATGTGAATGTAAACACATAATTCAGAAATGACCCAATGCTAATAGAAAATTCTGAAGATGGCACTCTCTAAATTAGGTGGATAATCTTGCAGTAAGTTATCAGCCTTCCAGGTCCATGATATAGATTTGGAATTATAACAGAGAAATATGCATTTTCACTGTTTATATAGTCTAAATGTTGTGGAAGAATTTATACTCAATATTGACACACATTTTATTATTCTTGTAAAATTACTAGGTACTAGATATTCAACTAGTCTTTCCTTGAGATTGGATATTTAAAAGAAGTTGCTAACTCACAAAAGAAACTGGAAGCTCATTGCTTTCTACTTGAAGATTAGGTTCATTAAGCTTCAATTGATTCATCTGAAAAGAAAAATACTCTTTTAAAACAAAATAAATTAATGTTTCTAGGTTTCGCTCTATAAACTATATATATATTGAGTGAATATATATATATATATGTATATATATATATACTCACTCAATGAGGAAAATTGTAAAATGAATAAGGAATCAAAAAGCAGGAAATAGGGCCCAGGAGATAGCATGGAGGTAAGGCATTTGCCTTTCATGCAAAAGGTCATCTGTTCAAATCCCGGTGCCCCATATGGTCCCCCGTGCCTGCCAGGAGCAATTTCTGAGCATGAAGCCAGGAGTAACCCCTGAGCACTGCCAGGTGTGACCCAAAAACCACACACAAAAAAAGGCAGGAAATAAAGACAGTGAGTAGAGATCTGGATTTTCACATCTTTGTTCTCTTTGACATACGTGTTCTTTTATAATTTGTTAATCATTTTGGCTTTGTGCTTATTTGTTTTTGGAAGGGACATGTTGGATCCAACAGTGCTCATAGATGATTCCTTGAGACTTTGTTCTTGGCTCAGGAATCATTGCTACTCATGCTTGGGAAATAAATGTAATTCTAGATAACTGTCTTAATCTTTATAAACTTTCTCCACCCCATTATTTTCTTTATTTTTTTGTCAATCCCAGTATATTATGGAGAATTGTTTGCATTTAACAAAAACAAAGAATATCCTATTTTAAGGCCCAAGTGATTTTCATTCTTTTTTCTCCAACTTTTGCTGCACATATGCAAAACACTGCCACACCCTTTTTACTTTTTAGATAGGGGTTCTTCCCTTTTTCATATAATCTTAGGACACAAATTACTTTGTTTTACCTCATATTTCTGTATTTTTCTATAAAATTATGAAGGGTAAATAAAATGGGTGCCAGGGACCAGGGACCAAGTGTTTCAGGTGCATTGGTGGAAAGAAAAGAACAGAACTAAATATCCAAGCTAAAGTCAACAACAATAGAATCAAGCGATTAAAACTATGACAATCTAAACTTAAAATGGGCCTGTTAAACTGGCAGATCAAGAGACAAAGGGTGGTATTATAGGATGCACTCTGGGAACATTGGTGGACGGAGTTCAATACTGGTGGTAGGATTGGCCCTGATTCATTGTATGTCTGACATCCAACTATGAAGAACTTTGTAAATCACAATAGTTTCTATAAAATAAAATACAATAAAAAAAAGCAAAAGAAACATTCTCTGAATGTGAGTTAGTAGGCCTTGTTGGACAATGATGGCAGTAAGAAATGGAGAAATGGTCAGGAAAACATATGTGAGAAACTTATGAAAGTGGGGTTCTCACCAAAGACAGTATAAACTATGGCTCACCTCTTGAGGCTGAACAACCTGGACTGTTAGTGGTTTTTTCTTCTGCTTGTGTGACTTGCTGTCTGTAGATGATGGCCTATATAGGAAGGCAAATTATATCCTCAGAATTCTTTCACTCCATTGAAGTATACCAATTTCCTCTGTTGTTTTGTCAAGAATTTTCTTTCTCTTTTTGGATAGTAGAGGTGATGGATCGGGGGGTCACACTCAAAAGTGATCAAGGCTTATTCCTAATTCTGTGCTCTGAGGGGGTCATTCCTGGTAAACCATTTATGAATCACCTTAGAGAAACCATTAACAATACTAGAGAACAAACTTGTTCAGCAGCAGGCAAAGTACCTTACCTCTGCACCACCTCTCTAGTCTTAACTAGGTTTTCAATTGTTTTCTAGATCTGATTTTGGGTAACTTATAATTATTCATAATCCTTATCACTAATTTCATTTTAAAGCCTGCTGATAACAATCAGTTAATATGACTTTTATATATTTTGCATAATTTAATTAAATTAACTCAATATTTTAAGAGTTTATGTGACATAATAAGTTTATCTTTAGATAATGCTGCAATAAACAATGACGTAAATATTCTATTTGGAATACCAATTTGCATTCAGTACTTCTGATGGTGCTCAGGGTCAAAATAAGATACTAGGGTCTGAAACTGTGTCAGCTACAGGTAAGGCAATAAACCTACCTGCTATTTTAACTTTCTGCTCCAAGAAAAATGTGTTATTTTTTAATATTTGAGGAAAACCATAATTAAATTTGATAATTTGGGTCATACACTTGAATTTAATGAAAGAGAAGTTCAAAGTGTTTATAGAGGAATTGACACTTACCTCTGAACTTTTTTCTGCTTGCCTCTCCTGTTTTGGTGCCTAATTACTATAGCAACCACCACAAATATGACAGCCACAGGGAAGAGCACCCCAACCACAATGGAGAAGTCTGCAACAAAGAAACCCCAAGTCTAATGAGATGATGAGAAATACACATTTTATCACGCTAATCCATTTCTTTATTTAGTATAAATTCTGTTTATCTTTTTTCAAATAATTATTTTTCCTTGGAAAGTCTCTCATATATAGTAAAATGAATGCATATATTATTAATGATTATGCAATGTTTTATAGGGAAATAAAGATAAAAGTTATATGAAATATGTAATATGAAATAGGTAAAATAAGATACTGATAATTATTAGAAATTATATTTGAAATGTTGAAAAGATGGGGCATTGGTGATGAGAATGTTGCACTGGAGGGTGTTCTTTGTGACTAAAACCCAACTACAAACATATTTGTAATCCTGGTGCTTAAAATATTTTTTTATTAAAAAAATAAATATCTAAGAAATTAGAAAAATTAACAGAAAAAAATTAGCAGAACAGGACAAAAACATTTCAATAGTTTATCAGTTGGAATGAAACTGATGATGTAATTCATAAATAAGCTGAGATATAGGAAATTTGATAAAGACTTAAGTTTTCTTCTTGTGTTTTGTTGTGGAATTACAATAAAGATATTACATGACCCTTTAAATGGGAAATATTCTGAATGAAATTTCATGGGTCTATCTGTCTTTTATTTACCTTTATATCTCTATTAAGTAAATAAAACTATTATTATTATTATTATTATTATTATTATTATTATTATTATTTTTGGTTTTGGGCCACACCCAGTGACGCTCAGGGGTTACTCCTGACTATGCACTCAGAAGTCGCCCCTGGCCTGGGGGACCATATGGGGCACGGGGGATCGAATCGCGGTCCGTCCAAGGCTAGCGCAGTAAGGCAGGCACCTTACCTTCAGCGCCACCGCCTGACCCAAAACCATTATTTTTTATCATAGATATTTATTTATTTTAGAACTTGAAACTATGAGATGAGAGGTATAAATTTGAAGAGCAGTTGCAATAGTTAATGTTCTTTATAACCAAATTTAGCAACCATAATAAAATTTATTTTTGTATAAGTGAAAGAAGTTAAAAAGTGTGTCCATATGTACACCTAGACAGAGGGAGCTATATCAAGAGTAGAGTTTTAGGTAAAATAAATGGTTAAATAAAATATTTAGATTAAATATCTAATAATCTATAAACTCCATAAAAATTCTTATACACAAAAGTAAAATGTACTTCAGTTAGGTAATAGATATATTCAGATGAATTATGCATGTACTCTACCACCACATTAGAACCATACACTATTTTCATCAGAGCAACATGATAGTAGTAAATGTAGTAAAGAGAAAGTTGGGAGAATTTTACAAACATCCCTTATTTGAAGGGACATACCAAAAAGAAAAAAAAATGATCTGCTCAGATGTCAAGTTGGGTTCTAAGAGAAAAAGAGGTATTAGGCTTGCAGAAATAACTGGAGTAACTACAGTCCATTTTTAATTAATTAAGAAAAATTTATCAATAAAATTAATAATCATTATTTATTTATATTACTAATTTATTTTTGTTATTAATTTTTCTATTAATGGGGAAATTGCTTACTAAAATTACAGTATTTAAAGGTAACCTTCCTAAAGTTATGAAATTTTTAAATATAAAGAGTAAACACTTTGAGATCAGTGAAAAGTACCCAGCAAGACAGAAGCCAAATGATCTTAAGAGGAGTACCACAAATACAGAAAAGAATAAAAGTCTATAAAACATGAATGGCCATGATATGACAGATAATGGACATCTGTTAATATTGTTCCTCATTTTTAATAAATGTTCCCTTTTATGAGATTGTGGCTCTAAAGACACTACATAAAGGAGAGGAAAAGGATATAAGGAAGTTTTGCTTTTGACTCAGCTTTTCTATGCAATATAAACTGTTGTAAAATGAAATACAAAAGATATAAAGTTAAAACGTTGGTAATCTTTACTAAAAAATAAATATATGTTTAATATTACAGATTAAAAATGAAATGACAATAGTTTTCAGTATGTCAGTGATAAAGCAAGAAAAGAAATAAAAAAGGGAATCTTAAAACAACTTGAACAAATACAAATAATATCTCACATTGGGGCCAGAGCATGGCTCAGCAGCAGGGCACTTGCCTCGCATGCAGCTGACCTAGGACAGATCACGGTTCGATCCCCTGGTGTTCCATATGGTCCCTCAAGCCAGGAGCAATTTCTGAGCACAGAGCCAGGAGTAACCCCTGAATATCACCAGGTATAGTCCCAAAACCAAAATAATAATAATAATAATAATAATATATTATATTAAGATTACACAAAAGTATATCAATAATTATATTGAATTTAAATAAAGTAAGTTTTAAAAAATTGTTAAACTGGCTTGAGTGATCACAGCACTGAGTAGGTGCTTTGTTGAACATTGCTGGGACTGGTCCAAAGTATATCTTAAATTACTGTTTTTGTTTTTGGGGATCGGAGCTATAGAGCAGTGGAAGGGAATTTGTCTTACACATGGTTGAGGTTTGATCCCTGCATCTCGTAGGGCCCCCCAAGCCAGTAGCAATTTTTGAGTGCATAGCTAGGAGTAACCCCTGAGTGTCAGTGGGTGTGACCCAAAAACCAAAAAAAGAATTTTTTTTTGGTTTTTGGTTTGGGGTCTCACTCAGAGAAGCTCAGGCTTTACTCCTGGCTCATTACTCTCCATTTCACATGAGTAGCCCAGGGATACCAACCAGCATCAAAACAACACACAAAGAAAAGCTAACCAAAACAAGGAAAGATAGTACTTTACAATTTAAAGTTTCTGTTAATCAAGTGACAAACTAAGGGGATAAGAAGAAAAAACAGATTGAGGAAAGTTATTTCAAGATACATAACTGAAGACTAGCTGATATGGAAAGTATATTTAGTTGTACAATTTAATAAAGAGAGCTGGGATGAAAATTCAATAAAACTATTGGCAAAGAAAAGGATAAAAATTATTTCACAAAAAAGAATATCCAAAATAAGAAGGCAAACTAAAACTTCTGTGTATTTAGTTTGCCTACCAGAAAAAGCTAAAATTTGAAGTCTGCTAATGCTACTTGGCTACAATAGAGACCAGGGAAACAGAGCATATAGTCATATAGTTCAGGGCTATGCATTTAAGTAAGTCTATAAAGAAAATTGACAAAGGTTTCCCTAGAGTGATTGCATTATTTCCCTATATATATTCCTATATATTCTTCAAAGAAGTGGATCAAACACTCCTGAAATTTATCTGAAATAATAAATGTTTATGAATCACTAAAGCAATTCTTAGGAAAAAGAAGTGGGAGGCACCACTTTCCCCAAGATTAAATTGTACTCAAAGCAGTAGTCATTGAAAGGTCATAGTATTGGGATAAAGACAAACCCTCAGATAAATGGAATAAACATACAATAAATTAATCTTTAATAAAGGATCAAGAGTCACAAAATGGAGTAGGGAAAATCTCTAACAAGTAATGTTGGGATAGCTGATCAATAAAGCATACTCAGACCTCTATCTAACACAATGCACAAAGGCAAATCAAAATTATTAAAGACAAATTATATATTATATAAAAGGAAAAATGTAGATAAAACATTCCATGACATTGAGACTAAAGGTATCTTCAAGAAGAAAACACCACTCTCTAAAATTAGAAGCAGAGATAAACAAATGGAACTACATTAAACTGAGTTTCTGAACCTTAAAGAAAACCATGATTAGGATACAACAACAACCTATGGAATGGGAGAAACTATTCACCCAATAGCCATCAGATAAGGGATAATATCTAACACACACAAGGTACTGACAGAACTCTACAAGAAAAAATCTAACCCAATCAAAAAATGGGGAGAAGAAATGAACAGTCATTTTCTCAAAAAATAGAAAGCCAAAAGACACATGAAAAAAATACTTCTGCAAATCAAAGGAAATCGTGAGTAGGAAACAAAGAAAACCAAAAAATAGAAGAAATTACCCAATATCCAGAAAAGTGGCTAATATACTAGGTACTACACTTGATCTTAGTCAAAAAAAGCAGAGAAATGATTTTACTAGGTATTAAAATAACTTAGAAAGATAAATAATCTAACCCTATCAAAACTGGGGAGAAGAAATGAATAGATATTTCCTCAAAATAAATACAGATGGCCAAAAAGCACATAAAAATGCTCCACAACATTAATCATCAGGGAGATGCAAGTCAAAATAACAGTGAGGTACCATCTCATGCCACAGAGACTGGCAGACATCACAACAAAAACTAACAGTGCTAGAATAGGTATGGATAGAAAGGAACTCTCATTCACTGCTGGTGGAAATGCCATCTAGTCTAGCTTTCCTAAAAGAAATATGGATATTCCTAAAACAAAAACTGAAAATTTAATTTGTATATGATCCAACAATACCACTCGTAGTGGTATACTCTAAAAACATAAAAACATACAAAATGTCCTCTGCATTTCTATGTTCATTGCAGCGCTATTTACAATAACTAGGATCTGGAAATTACCCATATACCAGAAAACAGGTGAGAGAAACTCAAGAAACTGTGGTACATCTACACAATGGAATACTACACAGATAGTAGTAAAAATAAAGTCATGAAAATTGCCTACACATGAGTGGATATAGAAACTATTATGCTAAGTGTAATGAGGCAGAAGGAGAGATATAGACACAGAATAGTCTCACTCACCTGTGGGATATATATTAAAAATGACAGTATGGTAATAATATCCAGAGACAAAAGAGATAAGGACTTAAAGAATGAGCTCATGATATGAAGAGTACCACAAAGAGTAGTGAGTACATTTAGAGAAATAACTACTCTAACAATTACTGTGACAGTAATAGTGAGGGAGAAAAATAGAATGTCTGTTCCAAAGACAGAAAGGGACTGGGGAGGAGGGAAATGGGAAATGATGGTTTCAAGATAGTTACACTGGTAAATAATGGTGTACATTCAACTATAAGCACTTTGGTGATTATGCTGCTTAAATAAATAATTTTTAAAAATACATTTTACAAATTAAAAAAATTTAAAAAGATTTTTTCTTCCAGGGCAGTATTTAACCTATTTCATTTCTCTGTCAGACTGAAAACTCAAACCCAATAAAAATGTAATACCCTGGGGGCTGGCACGAAAGCACAGTGGTAGGGCATTTATTTGCCTTGTATTCGGCCAATCCAGGATTGACCTTGGTTCAATTCCCAGCATCCCATATGGTATCCTGAGCCAGGAGTGATTTCTGAACACATAGCCAGGAGTGTCACAGAGTGTGGCCCAAAAAAGTAGAAGATGAAACTTTAAGGGGATAAAGTCTCCAGATTGAAGTATTTTGTAAATAGATAGATTGAAGGACCTGATTATAGCTTTGTATGAAATAATAAAATTTATGAAGTAATTTTCCACCCTTGAAGTAGCCCAAAGGCTTTATCCTGGTTACTTGGAGAAACAGAGAAAGGTAAATCTGTCAGAAAAAGAGAAGCTAAGGGAGAATCTAAAGGTCTATGAAGATAACCAATGCTTTCTCTGAGACTATGCCATATTGATTTTTATGTATGCAAAGAACTTCAGGCTAAACTAAGTTAAACTAAGGCTAAACTAAGGAGAAATTGTACATAACCTTTTCATAGGATCTGTTCTCTGCTTTTCCCAGTTTGGAAAAGCCTGTGTCCTATCTTGAAGGCATCCCTCTGTCTATCTCATCAAATCTGTACATCAAATGTAACTCCTGTGAACTACTTCAAGTCAGATTAATCATACATTCAATAAAAAGTCATGGGGCCAGGCGGCGGCGCTGGAGGTAAGGTGCCTGCGCTAACCTAGGACGGACCTTGGTTCGATCCCCTGGTTCCCCATATGGTCCCCCGTGCCTGCCAGGAGCGACTTCTGAGCGAATAGCCAGGAGTAACCCCTGAGCGTCACCGGGTGTGGCCCAAAAGCAAACAAACAAACAAAAACCAAAAAGTCACTTATTCTGAAGAAATGGAGAGAATGGATTTCTGCAATAAAACTTAAAAGATTGTACTAAACTGATTAACTGAACAGAAAAGTGAGATCAATTAAAAAAATAAAATTGAGATTTTAAAATTATCAAGTCTTGTATTATGAGTAACCCAAATGCTTGAGCTATCCTAAAATTACAATAACCAGAAAGCAAGAAAAATCTACAAAATTAAAATAATGTTATAAAAATTAGGAAATAATTGTATAGGTAGAACAAAAACCCAATGAAAGGGAAATATGAATTAAAGTTGTCAAAATGTAATAGGAAAATGTGTTTGGAAGAGAAGAACAGTTTTCTAAAATTGCCCATGAATTGCCACCTACTGAAGACCATTGAAGAGTCATCACAATCAGGAGGCGCCCAACCCTCTTGACACTGACACTGGAGTTCATGGTCACACACCTGCGTAAATATAATACCATTAGATTCCACAATAAACCCTGAGATATTTCTTTTATTTCTTTTATTGGTTTTTATTTTGTGGGAACCTAGACACAGTGTTCAGGGGCCTTATTTGGGGGCTAATTCTAACACTTAGTAGTGATGGGGTAGGTGGGTGTCCATAAATGTACTGAATTGAACTGGGGCATTGCTGCATGCAAGGAAAACACCTCAACCCTATACTCTCACTTTTTGACCCCAAAGAACTTTTGTTGATAACTAAGTTTATTCAGAAAAAATGAATTATTTCTGCTCTGCAATTTTGTACAAGCTAAAATACATAAATCAGTTAGAAAATTACTACATCAAGTTTTTAGATGAAAGCTTTCACTGATCCAATTGACTGAGGGTTTAAACATAAAGCAATTTTAATCATTTAGTGTTGAAACTAACAAAATCAAAACTGGCCTAAGATACTATAAAATTCAGTAAGTTTATGGGAATATTTTCAAAACTTACAGCATGCCCCTTACACTTAGATGAACAGTTGGTTGACTTGTAGGCTCTTTCAATATCAACACATTCTGCATTAATGCAAACCTAAATTGATGTAAAATAAAGTTGAAATCATGTTCAATATCTTCAGCTTTATAAACATTATTAGCCATTATTATTTTGTTTTACTTCTCTTTAATTATGGAAATCAAAACATCTTTATAAATAGAAATACAGTATCCATTAATTTGTTATAAAATGTTGAATATTCTCTCATTCACCCCTTCAATTCCAGTCTAAGACTCACCTTTAGCACTGAGCTAAGCATTGTATGATAAAGTGTCCATTACAAATTCTTCAAAGCTACAACAAAATAACTGCTATATTAAAATTAACTTTATTAAAAGTAAGAAATATTGCTATTATTTTTATTATTATAGTGATATCATTTAGTAAAAACCTTTTGATCTGTAGACAAAAATGTCACTTAAGTTTGAAAACTAATGCTAAATTATTGAATATTTTTCAGGAAATGATTGAGGTATATAAAAAAACATTTTGAAATTTGTTACCATGAAACATAAGGAAAAATTGAGAAGCAAATAATATAAAAAGATAAAGAAAAATTTAAATACAAGTCATAATTTCATTTTACCTTCTTATGGCCACACTTAGTTCCGTTGAGAACCATGCTTATCTCTTGATTATTTTCTTCGGGGTCAAATGTTTTACATGTCAGGAACATTACTATTCTTCCTTTCCAAGGCACATTATCTGATCCACCCTGACAGAACAACTTCCCACATGTGGCATCACTGAGGAAAGAAATGTTGTATCTGAATGATCACAATTCAAATGGTAGCTTTATACAAAAATGAAACAACTCCTTCACTCTCAGTCATATTTCTCCTTGGTGAAGGATTCCTTATATCAATTATCAACAACCCTATTTTTTTAATTTGGTTTTGGGTCACACCTGGCAGTGCTCAAGGTTTACTTCTAGCTCTAATGCTCAGAAATCGGTCCTGGCAGGCTCAGGGGACCATTTGGGATGTCAGGATTCGAACCACCATCCTGTATGCAAGGCAAAAGCCCTATCTTCTTACTCTCTCTCCGGCCCCCAACACACATATTAATTTTACATATTTTCTTTCTTTTACATCAATCCTGCTTTTTTATTAAGAAGAGAGTAGAAGATGTATTATCTTTTAAGAACCAAATAATCAGGCATGGAACATAATTTTGATTTTTTGGTTTTTGGTGACACTCAGGGGTTGCTCCTGGATTTGTGCTCAGAAATAGCTCCTGGCTTTGGGAACCATATGGGATTCCTGGGAATCGAACTGTGGTCTTTCCTATATCTAGGAAAGTGCTGTACCACTTGTACCACCACAATTATTCCATGGAATAATTTGTTTGGCAATATCTATTATTCAGAAAAAAATTGTCATACAAAAACTGAAAAATTATTACCTTGTTTAATGTCATGAATAAGATTTTTTATATGCGACAATTAGATATAGTTTTATATATTATTATTTGAACTTTATAGACATATTAAAATTTCAGGATAAAGAAAACTCTCACCCTAATCTCATATGTTAATTTGTATTTTATTTTTAAAATATAAACAGGGGTCAAACTGGATAGGACAGAGAAAGGGTAAAGTGCTTGCCTTGCATATGACTATACTGGGTTGAATATAATGGTTGAACATACAAGGTTGAATCTTTAGCAACTGATTGGTCCCCTGAGAATCACCAGGAGTTATCTCTGAGTGCAGTCAGAAAGAATCCCTGAGCAATGTGGGGTGTGGCCCTCAAAGAAATAAAAACATACAAAAGGTAAAACTAATTATTATTTGATTTCTTTAACTTTTTCTTTTCCTATATAATTTTATTTACCCAATTATTAGGCAAGTTTTAATAAAGAATATATGCAATGTATGTCATTCCTTTAAATTGATATATATTTTATACCTATTATCATAATAAAAAGATGGAAAAATATTTAAAGCATATTTTTCAGGGAAATTTTCAATCAGGCCTAATTATTGTTTCATGCTCCATCTCAAATGCTCATTTTGGCTAAAAATTATTAGAGTTCAATACATCAGAAGAGCCATGATGAGACATTTAAAGAAAGATCATTTTTTTCTCTTCATTTTAAGAATACAATAGAAAATATGGCAACCAACTGTCACTCAATGTTTATCAACTAGACACTGACTTTCAATTTCACATTCTTCTAAAATTGTGTTTGGGAGTGCACTTTTTAAATATAATGCTGATAATTAAGTATATGGCTGGAAATTTAAATCAGGATGTGTAATTGAGCATCAACCTAGTTTATAAAGAAAGAAGATTCAAATCGCAGGTCACTTACTTTGCTTTACAAGGAATGTATGTATCACCCAGTTTGCGACAGTACCCATATCTTGATCCACCTTCATTCTTGCTATAACATGACTTATCAGCAGCTTGAGTTCCTGGGAGTAAGAAAATGAAAAGAGAAGAAATTTGATGCTGCAAAGGTTTCATTAGATATATATTATCATGCCAACTATGATTTTATGTTGGTGGGGGAAACACAGCCAAGTGTACTCAGAATTTAGTCATGGTTCTTTTGATCACACTTTCAGTGCTCATGGAACCATATAAAGTATCTGGGATTGAACAAGAGTTGACTATTTGAAGGTAAGCAGCCTTACTGTACTGTACCTGTTGTACTATCTACCATTGTGGCCCAAAAGGACTATTTTAGCTTAATGCCATATATATATATATATATATATATATATATATAGATATATATATATAAAACAAATAATCATTCATGGTTCCTTTTTTGGTTAACAAACATTAGTTACTTATATTGTTATTGCAATTACTTTCATAAATGAAAGGTTATAAGAAAAAAACAGATACAATATCCTTTACCATTTGAGTCTAAAAATATATTCCTTCCTGATGCTGAATTTTTCCACATTAAAATTGATATAGAAGGAAGAAATCTTTGTATCTATTTTTTGAAAGAGCGATAAATCAGGAAAATAGTTCAAAAGAGTTTTCAAGGTAATGTATTGTTTCAAAAAAATTACAAAGCTTATTATAATGTGTCTACTCAAACCACTTTAAATGGATTTCATGTTTCAATGAACAAGATGATAGCTATTGCCATATATTCTTCATTATTTGTCTCAAAATGCTTATAAATTTCTTGTTATAATAAGATATGTACAATGGAGAAATGAACAATAAGGCAAGCCTGAATAGTTAGGGAACAGCAGTTCACTAGTAACAAACTTCAGCATGTCATCATTTGTATGCCTGGTATCATACTGCTGTTATTACTTTTTTTCCAATTCACAATATCATTGTCAATAAAATTGTGACAATATAATTAAAACAATACAATTGCTGATATTTCCCTGTTTTCAGGCACTACATAACATAATATCAGTGATATAGTAATTGTAGTGGACAAGAAAACACTCTAATTTGTTCTTGACTTTGAGGTCATTTGACAGATAAAAACATAAATAAATACTCTCCAGGTAAATGGCTCACGAGAGAAGTTCTAAAAGAACTTTCCTTTAGATTTATATGAATTTCTCCTGTTTCTATCTGAAAAGATAAATTTGTGCGCAAAACTAAGATTTGAATAGTAAGTATAATAAAGTATTGAATATTAATAAAATAGAACTCTGCAATTGAATAACTGTAGGTTAACTATTTTATTAATATTATTTACATCTGTAAAACTAAAACATTTCTCATTTCTTATTAGTGAATTAATTAAATGTCTATTATACAAGTCTATTCTGTTATGATGAATTGTTTGTTCAAGACTTGGTAATATTATTAATACTTAAAATTAAATAACAAAAATGAATTAATTCTACATAGTTATTTGCCCCTATATACATCATGAGCTTTCAGCTTGTGACCTCTTATTATGATTATGGACATTTATTAAATTTGTGTTCTCTTAAGAATTACAAAGGCTGGGGCCAAAATGGTGGCCTGCATGTGCTAACCTAGGACGAACCACCATTCGATTCTCTGGGTTCCCATATGTTTTCCCAAGCGAGGACGAAGTGCAAAACCAGAAATAACCCCTGATCATCACCATGTATGGCCCAAAACCACCAAAAATAGAGAATTAAAAAGGCACAATTTTATTCATTTTATTTTTCTGAATAAACTTACCTCAGATAAGGCTTTATGAACTAAGCAATTTAACCAAAAATGGAAATTTATTTGGGTCATATTATATCTTGTTTGTTGGTTTGGCTTTTGGCCACACTTCAGCAATGCACACAACAAGTACATCTGGCAGTGGTTGGAAACATATGGGATGCCAGATACCAAACCACCATTGATAACATTCAAGGCAATTGTCCTACCTGATGTACTATTATGCCAATCCATCTTTTACCTGCTAAATAGAACAAACTTAAAATTTACCAAAAGACCGACAAGTAGGTATTTAGACTATGCATGGTGATACTATCTCTTTGAAAGAGTAGGACACAATGAATCTAAGGCTGCGATGAAACACTGCTAAGTAGAGTAATATAACCTTTCTTTGTACTATAAGAAAGTGAGGAAGGAAAGAGAGGGCTATGCTCTTACCTGGTCCCCACAATTCCGTGCACTGGTCCTGAAGCGTTGGGCACATCCCCATCAGGCAGTAGCCCTTCCCATTTTGACAAGGGAAGCCATTGACTCTGAATCTATCCTCAGGACAAATGCCAGATTTACCATTGCACATTTCCGGCAGGTCACACTCATCTTTGGCTGGTCTGCACACAGAGCCAGGCTTCTTAAACTGCAGAGAAATGAAAAAGAAAAGCAAGCTTCTTTACTTCCTAGGTTGTCCCAATAATGCACAAAGGATATTTTCTTTTTGGCCTTTTTTGGCAAAGTCATTTAAGGCATATTCTTTTCCAGTTTATAGTATCACTGTATAAGTCAAAGGCATCATCTAATGTCACCTCTATTCTCATTGACTGATGTCCTAAAGCCTTTGACAATTAACATTTATTTATGAATATCTTGTACAATTGCCAGAGATATATTCATGAAAATCATATAGAAGAAGACTAAGCAAACCTGAGATATAAAGAAGGAAGTTATTTCTCTGTTCGTTAAATGCATCTTTGTCAAGATTTTCAGGGAGATTTAAATCTACAATTTCATAGAATTGTTGAAGTGAATCTTCTGTGTTAAGGAAGCCAGTTCACAGGCAACAGATCAGCAAGCTCTAAAATTTTCCCAGGCATCATATTTCCTAATCCTGAATGCCTTTGTTGTGCGCTTTGCTATTTCTTTACAACTCACTCTTACTTGAGGAATGATTTCTCAGGAGGAAGAAGTAAACATTTGATGTGTTAATTCCTTTCATCCTATCACAATCTTGTCCTTATTTTCTTAGAGAAATCATACACATTGCCATTCTTGCAAATGTGAAGAAGCATAAGGGATACTGCTTATATATTACAGTTAAAGTGAATAATTTTTTCCTCACATAACCAACATTCTACAATGAGGACAGCAGCATACAATCCAAAATTAGACTAGAACCTATGAAATGCTCTAAATGCAGGTCACACTGCAGCCAAACTAACTTGCATGCAGCTGTCTAAAAAAGAAGCCATGTATATATATTTTGTTCTATCCTTGATTTTTTTCTGTCATTATTTACATTTTCTGTTTTTTATTTAATTAAAATTTATGATTGGCATGCTAGTGAGTAAAATATAACTTGTAAAGCACTTGTCTTGCTGAACCAGGTTAATTCTGTAGTATGCTTTATCATTCCAAATTGGCAAGGAATGATCCCTTAACACAGACACAGGAGTAAGCCCTGAGCACTGAGGGTGTGACAATACTCCTCAAAAATTGTACAGAGAGGGAACGGAGCATTGGCGCAAGCGGTAAGGAGTCTGCCTTGCCTGCACTAGCATAGGACGGAGCACAGTTGGATCCCCTGACATCCCATATACTCCCTTAAGCTAGGAGTGAATTATGAGCACATAGTCAGGAGTAACCTCTGAGCGTCACAGGGTGTGGCCCCCAAAAGACAAACAAAAATGTATAGAGGTCAAGAGGGTGACTGAGGACAGAATACCTGCCTTGCATGTGAAAAGCTATGCTCTTCTCTCCATCTGACTTTCTCCTCTCCAAAAGTTCCTAAACGAACTTATTTTGTTAAAATAATGTAGAAGCACGTTAAATCAAATCCATACACCACTTTTCAGCTAGCTGAAATTCTCATTTTCTATGAAACCTCTCTGATATCTTCAATACAAATCAGAACTTTTCTTTCTTTGTAAGGTGTGGAAAGATGTCATGATTCGTATTTAGAAGATGTTGGTTTGACTTGACTTTGCAAAGACTGAGTATAAACTTAGAACATGGATCTAGTCTCTCTGAAAATCTATTCCCTTTTCTAATGTCTAAAACTCTGAAGGTGAAAATTAAGAGAATATGGTTTTGGAACACATTAACAAAGATCACATTGTAATAGCTACCTATATATTAAGCATGATATTTTTATCTATTTTATGTATGTGTATATATATATACTTTATATCTGAATATATAAATAGGTTCTCTAAGGAAAAACTAAGTTCTTTTTCAAAGCTCTTACAAAATCTTTCACAATAGCTAGTATCACTTAATAAGCATGTTAAATACTAATTTACTTATCAAATTTTCTCTTTATTACTCTCATTTATGTCTTTCTGATATAAAAATGTCTAAACACGGGGCCAGAGAGGTGGCACTAGAGGTAAGACGTCTGCCTTGCAAGCGCTAGCTTAGGATGGACCACAGTTCAATCCCCTGGAGTCCCATATGGCACCGCAAGCCAGGAGCAATTTCTGAGTGCGTAGCTAGGAGTAACCCCTGACCATCAAACTGGTGTGCCCCCCCCCAAATGTCTAAATACTACCCACAGCCTGATATATAATTTGCACATTTCTTCTAGATCATTTTCAGTCATTCAGAATTTGATTAATTATCATACTTCCCCCACAACAGTTTGTGACGTTTCAAGGCTATGTTACCTATATTGTATATCGTCAACTGAGACCAGAAAAATATAGCTGTGATGTTTACGTTTGGTTTTGTTTTTTAAAATTATGTATTTGCTACAAATTATTGTAGTTTACTCACAAGGATTGTATAAAAAACTTAAAGAACTTATGCGATTTGTGTCATAGTTAACAAATCAATCTTTTACAATAAGATAAAATGTGTCACATTTTATGCTAGTTGAAGAGGAAAATGCTCCTTAGTTTTTAGGAATCAATATGACTATCAATACAAATACAAAAATGCATACCCATAACATCAATAATATGGAATACTAGAATGCAAAATACTAAGTCTAATTTGAAGATAAAGACATAAAAAGTGACATGTTATTTACAAGAATTTCACTACAGTGATTTAAAACTTAATGGCAAGGAATTCCCCTCAAATTATTCAAAAATGAAACTTTTCTCATCAAACATAGAAAGGAAAATGCAATCATTAATAAAATGATTCTGACATTCTCAGAAGAAGAAGCAGGTAGGAGAGAAGTTTGCCATTTAATGACTATTATTTTGCACATTCTTCTATTGTTAGTTATGTTTCTTCAAAATCAAGGTAAAATAACATTTCCTCCTTCCAAAGGAGAAATGTCTGTGTGGATAGCATTTGAAGAAGACTTCATTAGTAAAATGTAGTATTATTTATGATAAAAATATAAAATCATCTATTTTATTTTATATTACTGATTATAATATAAAAGCCACAAAGAAATAATAAAACAATGATCTTACCTGACATTTCTCACAGCATTCTCCTAAAGCACACTGGTAATGTGCTTTGATTTTACATGTTTTAGCATCACAGCAAATATTGGTGCATTCCTAAAAACAACATCAGCAAATACAAATGTTATTAGTTTATTACAATTTATTAATAACAAAACCAATAGTGTACAAATTATTTTCAGTAAAATAAAAATAAGGAAAGGTTAACTTTAGAAAATAGATTTTGAATAATTGATTAATTGAATAATTCTACATTCACCTTTTTAAAAACAACTGACACATTTTTGAGTCTTAAATCAAGTGGTCTATGTTTGTAAAGTGTAAGAAAGGGGAGAAAGTAAAAGTTTTCAAAAATAAAGTTAATTTAAATAGATGCATTATTGAATCCAGGAGTTTTCTACATATCCAGCAAAAAAACTTAGCTTCTAAAATATGTGGTAATTGCATTAAGATATAGTTATTTATCTATTTTTTGATATTTAACTGAACTCTGTGTATGGCAATATACATACTATTCTTACCTTTCCTGTTTTTGAGAAATCTGCCACTTGTGCATGTTGAATATATGTCTACCCCCCAAACATCCTAAAGATGATTATATTTTATAGAAAAGTGCTATATTTAATATTTCAAAATATTATGGTTAACATTTACTATTTTTACTTTTAGAATAGACATATAGGAATTATTTTCATAGAATGGATAAACTTGTAATATTATTTTGAAAAGCTGATGCATAGGGACTGAAGTGATAGCACAGCGGTAGGGCTTTTGCCTTGCATGTAGCAGACCTGGGACAGACCCGTGTTCGATCCCTGGCATCCCACATGATACCCTGAGCCTCCAGGAGCAATATCTGAGTGCAGAGCCAGGAGTAACACCTGTGCTCTGCAGGAAGTGCCCCCCAAACAAACAAACAAACAAACAAATCTGACTCCTAATATTCTTGAGAATTTCCAGGTTCAATATTAATAGAATAGGGCAAAATTTATGGAGATACAGTTTCCAAGTTGGCAAGTGGTATTTAAAAAATGAATGCAGAAGGAGCAAACTTACGGGTTATTAGGATGACCTGTTAAGCAATACAAGTTTTATTTTTTTGGTCTAAGGGCTAGTTAAATAAATCCTTACAAGTGAGCATAATCACAACTCAAAACACATGTAACGTCACATTCAACAGACAATATATTATTTAGTAGTTTATTTTCTTAGCCACTCTAAACAATCTAGATCATTTTATTTTAGAAAGTACTTGGTACCTCCGGAGTCCCACAGTCACAGTCTTCTCCCATTTCCAACAACTGGTTACCACAGATTGGGGTGGATATGATATCTGTAGGCAATGGAGCATTAAAGAGGCAGGTTGATGATTTACCTTCAAAGAACTTATCATAGCTGACACGACTGCAAGAACTAAAGTCTGTAGGGATATAATAGCTGTGAAAAGAAGGAATAGAAAACGGAATGCAGACTTGCTGAATATGCAACATTTCAGACAATACCTAAGGTGTAATACAAAACCAAGAAATCAAATGTAGTCCACTGGCTACAAAATTATTGTCTATGTTGTTTGTTCATCCACTTAAATTAGCTCATTTCAGCGGACACAAAAATCTCCATCTTAATGAGAAAAGGTTTTAAGCTTCTATATGTTTTAAGCTTCTATATAGAAGGTACATATATATATATATATATATATATATATATATATATATACCAATCAAACTATTTTGTAGAAGGGAATGAGAGAATAATTGAAGGTCACATGAGCTGAAAGAGGAAAATAGAAGAGAAAATTAACATATTAGGAATTGTGGGTCTTTTAGAAACAAAATTGCCTAAGATAAGGCTAGAATATGTAACCTTTATATAGTGTCTTCCTTCATCCTCCTGTGGGTACCTCTTTTTTTAGGATTTTCTCCTAGAGGTTTCAACCACCACTCATTTTGAGTTCATTAAAAATTGGATAAGTAATATTTCAGAAATTTGGTCTGTGTCAATAAGATCAGTGAACTAGATCCCTCAACATAAAGAGACAATATGTTTAAACTGTCTTATAAAGTAATTCACATTAGATGAGAAGTATAGTGATTGGCTATTGATGCATATTAATGATTAGGACCTGATGTTTTAAATTGTTATTTAAAATATTGAACATGGTGCAAAGATGGCATAAAAGGGCAGCACAGATGTGATGGAGCAGCTAGGGTATTTTCCTTGTATGCAGCCAAACAAAGTTCAGTCCCTGGCATCAAATATTTTCCTTCCAAGAACCTTTAGTAATGACCCCTGAGCACTGAGCCATGTGATGGCCATCAGGTATGTCCCAAAAACTAAAAAAAAAAAAAAAAGTGCCTTAGCCCAGAGTAATACAAAGCAATGATGAATCTCATAGTCACAGAAAGCTTAATGCTTTCTCACCTTAATGCTTTGTCCATCACACATATTGTAGAAGGGCACTTGCAAACATAGGAGTCATGAAACATTCCGAAATTGTGGCCCATTTCATGGGCCATTGTTCCTGCAACTCTAAGCACATTGTCGCTGTGGTCCTAAGGGGGAAACAGAGAAAGAAATTCACTGGTCTGCAAACTAAATTGTTACTCAGAGTAACAATTTAATTTAGTTCTACAAAAAAATTAAATTTATTAAAGTTAATTAATTTAATTAACAATTAAATTAAATTCTATAATACTATCTGGCATCAGATTGAATGGAGATAGATTAAAACTTCAGTCTTCTCACCTTACTCTGTCTTTGTATCTTTCCTCTGCCCATCTCTCTCTCTCTCTCTCTCTCTCTCTCTCTCTCTCTCTCTCTCTCTCTCTCTCTCTCTCACACACACACACACACACACACACACACACACTTTCCACTAAGTGTCCTTACTGGGCACATTTCTTATGCATTGTTTTTGTGAATGATTTTATCAAAGAGGAAAATGTGTATGGTTTTCTTTAATGAGACATATTTCTTAAATGATAATACTGTATTTTAAAGAATTTTTTACTCTCATTAAATTGTTGCTTCATTCCAACTTACTTGAAGCTTTTTATTTATTTTATTTTATTGTATTTTTTATTTTTTTGGTTTTTGGGTCATACCCAGCAGTGCTCAGGGGTTACTCCTGGCTCCATGCTCAGAAATCAACCCTGGCAGGCACATGGGACCATATGGAATCCGGCATTCGAAGCACCGTCCTGCATGAAGGGCAAATGCCTTACCTCCATGCTATCTGTCCGGCCCCAATTGAAGCTTTTTATATCTTCAAATAATCAAGATATAAAATTGTTAACCTAACACAATCATTTTGTTGCTTTGTTTCATTTTTGTATCCTTTTCAATTCCTTTTTCAGTAAGGCTAAGACCTTAATACTTTTTCAGATCTTTCCTTTCCCTTTCACTTGTACTCAACTGGGGAATAGAAGTCTATAAATAACAAAAACTTAGAGGGATATATGGTCCCAAATATACTTTGTTATGAAAATACAAACTTGATATTTGTGAGAGTCGAGTCACAGTACAAGATTGAAGAGATTGGAAGACTGGAACACCTTGCCATGTGTGACATTATTATTTCTAATTTATGACATTGTTTCATCTAATGAAATGGACCTGGAAAACCTTTATAGTAATATAGAATACTAAATATGGAAAATTTTTATGTCAAAATATATTAGTTTTTAAATAGAAATACTAATACACATATACAAGCATACTGAATTCAAAAAGCAGCGTATAGAAGGAAATGTACACAATTCATGCTTATATTTAAGGAAAAAAGATGTCTGAAATGAAGAATTAAAAATTCTTTTAAAGGGCTGAAGAGATAGCACAGAGGGTAGGGTGCTTATATTGAGCTAATCTAGTTTTGACTCCAGGCACCTTATCTGATGTCTTGAACACCAATAGTAGTGATTCTTGGGTGCAAAGTCAATAAGTAGTAAGTGCTGAGTATAAGCAGACATGCCCCCCAAAACTTAACTGAATAAATAAAGTAATGTTTGAAATAATAAAATAAAATATAAGATTGAACTTGAGTCCCTGAGCTGGCAAGGAAGACAAATTACTCACTGATTCCTTTGGAATCAAGAAAATCAAGTCTATATCAGACTGATATAGTAAAATAAATAGCACAGTGAGAGGGGAATATAAGTACATATATTACAAATGTTAAAAGGAAATAAAGGGTTATCATCAAAAATGTGTCCATTTAAATGATATTTAATATGCAATTAATGTCTCTTTCATACACACAAAAATATCAGGTCCCTACAAATTTACTGATCAATTAAGTCAAACATTTTAAGAATATAACAATTTTACTCACATATTCCAGAACAAAAACTGAAAGAGTTGGGAACATATGATTTTAGTAATAAAACTGGGAGAACACATTACCAGAAAATACAAATTATAGATAATCTCATTAATATTACAGCAAATAAATCAAGACATATTTGTGTACTGAACTCAGCAACTATAAAAAGATATGGCATTATGACCATATTATGTGCCATAATTATGTAAGACTGATATAGTATTTTCAATAATATCAATGTTAATTACCATGTAACAAACTATAGGAGAAAATATATGAGATCATCTCAGAGGTTTTAGAGTAAAGAACACCTGACAGAAGGGATCTAGTCATACAAACCTGAACAATGCCAACAGAATGGTAAGGAGAACACATTGTAGACATGAA